>BRDA01015540.1:0-14121 GCA_036984385.1 Crenuchus spilurus | reverse complement strand
CTGACAATGCTTTCTGTAAGTATTCCTGAGCCCATTCTGTTATTTCCTTGACAGTGGCATTCCTGTTTGAGGTGCAGTGACGTTTAAGGGCCTGGTGATCACGAGCGTCCAGTAGAGTTTTACGGCCTTGACCCTTACGCACAGCGATTGTTCCAGATTCTCTGAATCTTTTGATGATGTTATGCACGGTTGATGATGACAACTTAAAAGTCTTCGCTATTTTACGCTGGGTAACACCATTCTGGTATTGCTGCACTATCTTTCTGCACAACAATGGTGGAATTGGTGATCCTCTTACCATCTTGGCTTCAGAGAGACACTGACACTCTGAGAAGCTCTTTTTATACCCAATCATGTTGTCAATTGACCTAATTAGTGTTAATTGGTCTTCCAGCTGTACGTTATATGCTCAATTTTCTTTTTCCAGCCACTTATTGCTACTTGTCCCAACTTTTTTGGGATTTGTTGACACTGTGAAATTTAGAATCAACATATTTCTCCTTTAAAATGTTACATTTACTCAGATTAAACTTTTGATCTGTCATCTATGTTCTATTACGAATAAAATATTGACATTTGCCATCTCCACATCATTGCATTCAGTTTTTATTCACAATTTGTTTAATGTCCCAACTTTTTTGGAATCCAGTTTGTATTACATAATGTGCCTATGTGTAGTAAAGCTGTCTTTATACTTTGTATGGTGAATTCAACTGCAAAACATTTAAGCCTCTCGGCACTCCTAGAGGCTTCATGCAGTCAAACACTTAGTAAACAGTGCACATCACCCTGCATAAGCTTAAACTGAGCTTTTTTAGCCTAAGACTTTGTTTTGAGCTTTAAGACTTTGTTTGGTTTGAAGTACACTAGCAGCTTAACAGTTGTCTTCACACCTTCCAGTTTCTGTTTTCCCTTTGTATGACTTTCCTTTCTTTGTGTACTCTTGGTTATATCTTCTGGTGCCTCTCTTTCATCCCCTGCACTTCTCATACGCTCCTGATCCTGAGATCAGTTATCCTCTTGTATCTGAATACCACCCCCGTGGGCAAACATTGACCCCATTGTTGCCATGAAAACAAAAGCTATGGTGATGTAACACTGCAGGCAGGAGGAAGACTTGGCATGTACAGGTCTGTGTGTATGTACGTGTGGGTGTATTCAAACGTGTGTGATTGTGTGTGTGTGTGTGTGTGTGTGTGTGTGTGTGTGTTGGTGGTCTGGTCAAGAATGCATGTTCTTAAAATTTCTGATTATGACATCTTTCACTTTAAGTTATAGAAGCTCAATTGGGAACAAAAGGTCACCCAATTGATCCTTTGAACCATCAGAAACGTGTGTGTGTGTGTGTGTGTGTGGGGGGGGGTGTTCTACAGCTTATTGCGGGATGTCTTTATACCTTTTTAGGAATTGGACATGGTGACCTGGCATTGGATATATAAAGCCTGTGTCAGCGAGCAGAGATGAATATGTATGATATTTGAAGGCATATCTGGATACTTTTTCGACATGTATTGCATCCTGGCATATGCAGACTGCAGTCTGTGTAATTCAGAATATATGTCATATTTCATGAATCATAACAGTAATGACCACGTTTTTGCATATTGGAATCCTGCTTGATGATACAGTCACCATGTTAGTGTTTGTAGTATGTGTGTATATAATCTTATGTGTTTTTTTTCCATTTGTGAATGTGTTTTGGCACAGGGACGGGCAGCGGCTCCTTGTCTCATGCTATTATCCGCACCATCGCTCCTAGTGGTCACCTGCACACAGTGGAGTTCCACACCCAGAGGGCAGAAAAGGCTGCTCAAGAGTTTAGAGACCACAAGGTGGGTCATCTGGTGACTGTCCGAAACCAGGACGTTTGTAAAGATGGCTTTGGTGTTGTGGGTGTGGCTGATGCAGTCTTTTTGGACATCCCCTCACCATGGGAGGCAATCCCACATGCCAAGAGAGCCTTCAAGCGCAAGGGTGAGTATGTGTGTGTGAGAGAAGGAGAATAGTAGAAGTGAAACCATCCATAACTTGTTACCCATTAGTTACCCTAGATTTAATTAGCATATTGTGGGGACAGTGTCAGAGATGACTGATGAGCTGTTGTTTTTTTTACACATCTATCACAAGACAAGTGAAACATGGGTGAAGACCAGTGCTGTCAAAACTGACAGTGGTCCTAAACGCCTGTCACCATTGCATTCTCTCACATAGGGTGAATGTGTTCTAGAGTCAAGGTTTATTTCTGCTGCTGTGCTCCTGTTACTGAGGAAGATTTTTGCAATAATAAGTGGACTTTTCTATCAGCAGTTTTACACTAGGACGAGATGAAAACATTAGAATATTGATAAAGCTGAAATGTGAAAAAGGAAATGGGGAAAATGTTTTTTTTTTAAATAAATGATGATGCATCAAGATGCAATCCGGTAATATGATGTAGTTAGTCATTAGTTTATTCTTAATGATGGGCATGTCATGTATATTGTTAAGACCTGTTGTTATGCTTATACCAGACATTTTGCCCACGACCCTATACTCCACACACATGGCCAGGTTATATAAATGACAATTCTCTGTGTTTTGAAAAAAGCTTTATCATGTTACGTGTTTTAGTGCAGTTTCTAGATCCGGTATTATGGTAGCCCATTTGTTAAACCACACAGGGATAAAGCTGTTCACAGTTTTAGTGCAGAGATGGATAAACTAATAGAAAAGAGTTTACAGCTAACTCAGCATCTCTGAACTGCAAACAATCATAAAAAGATTTCAAATGGCTATAAATCTGATTGTGATGAAAGCAAAGATAAATCTCTCCATTTTGCTTGTTTTGATTCCACCCCTTCATGAATAGTAGTCATGTTATCTTATGTTTCTTCACATAACTGTAACTGTAGTAGATGGCATTTTTAATTAGCATTTTTTTGGCTGAAATTTCATAAATGCAATAAACAGTCGTTTATCTACAATCTGTTTAATCATTAAAATGTATTTTCCATCTACCCGCCCAAAGAGAGCCAGTTTTGCTCTCTCAAGCCCCAACTGCTGATGGCAAGCAGCATGACCGGGATTCAAACTCACGATCCTCTGATCCTGGTGTCAGTGGCTTGTCCGCTGATCCACCCAGAGCCCAAAGTCATCTTTTCTCTGTGAATCATTTACTCCAGGGTTGAGTGGATTTTGAGAGTTTGTGTGATGGTCAGTAGCACTATAATAACCACATCAATGCCTCTGACTTTAAATGATGCTGATCTGACTTCAGTGTGGTCTATTAAAGGCCAGTAATTGTGAAGCTGCTTGCTGCATGGTCAGTGGAGTGCCCAGTACATGGTTATGAGCAGTGTTTTGGTTTCCGTCTTACTTTCTGGGTGATCATGTGTGACATTTATGCAGAGGTGACTGGGTCCTGGCCATGCAGGTCTTTATAAGTCATAGCAGCTCTGTTCCCAGCAGACAGGCCTGGGCTAGTCAGATATTTGTTGTCAGAGAGTTATACTTTGCTGATGTGCCAGGAGACAGTTTTTAAAAGTACATGAAAAAGTACAAATTGGTTATTAGTCAAGGCTGATGAATGACAGGGAAGAGATGACTGTGATAACTGTATAACCTTTTATATTTAATCTTGCCTTAGCTGGGGACACTTAGTTTGTTTCTCTTGTTAATTTTCACTAACCTTTTTATACTCGGGGCTAAGTGAACATACCCAAACATTTCCCATTCTTCTGCAATATTATAAATAATAATCAAATCAGGTTATTTACAAATATTAGTGCAATATCGATAGTAAGGGGAAAGTGACAGTTATAATTATGCTGTGATGTATGCATTTATGCAGCTGATGGATCTTAGCAGGATTTTAATGAATTACTGGTTATATATTAAGGGGAAATATACGAGTATTGTCACCTCAGCTCCTAAGTGTCTCTTTGAGGTGGAAATGTTTCAGATTATTGTGCTTCTAAAACTCTCGAGTCTTTGCCTTACACACCTCTCTTACTCTCTCACAACTTTCTTACATCTCTCTCACACACAGAGGCATACAAGCCACTACTGCTGCTTGCCCTTGCCAGCAGGCGTTTGACCATAAAGGGATAGACTGTGAGGCTAGAGTTTCTTAAAGAGAGACTTGCATGATTTATTTTCCTGTACTGAGCCTATTGTGTGCGTGTGTGCGTGCGTGTGTGCGTGTGTGCGTGCGTGTGTGTGTGTGTGTGTGTCTCTCTCACACTCTCTCTTTCTGTTCCTCAGGTCAGGTGTCCTTAGCTATTCAATAAAGAATGTATGACATGTTATAGATACTACAATCCTGCAGTTCTTCTGCCTAATTCATGCTCTCTCTCTCTCTCTCTCTCTCTCTCTCTCTCTCTCTCTCTCTCTCTCTCTCTCTCTCTCTCTCTCTCTCTCTCTTTCTCTCTCTCTCTCTTTCTCTCTCTCACTTTCTCCCAGCTCTTCTCTTTCACTCTCTTTCTTCCAGCTGTTCTCTTTCTCTCTCTCTCTCTCACTTTCTCCCAGCTGTTCTCTTTCACTCTCACTTTCTCCCAGCTGTTCTCTTTTTTCCAGCTGTTCTCTTTTTTCCAGCTGTTCTCTCTTTCTTCCAGCTGTTCTCTTTCACTCTCTCTTTCTTCCAGCTGTTCTCTCTTTCTCTCTCTCTCTCTCTCACTTTCTCCCAGCTGTTCTCTTTCACTCTCTCTTTCTTCCAGCTGTTCTCTCTCTTTTCCAGCTGTTCTCTTTCTTCCAGCTGTTCTCTTTTTTCCAGCTGTTCTCTCTTTTTTCCAGCTGTTCTATCTCTCTCTTTCTTCCAGCTGTTCTCTCTCTCTCATTCTCTCTACCTGTCTGTCTCAGCTGTTCTGTCTCTCTCTTGTTGGACGACCTGTGGTTAAGGATTCCCGCACTGGCATAACTTTCCTCTCCCAGGATTCTGTTGCCAGGAAACCTGATGTTAGTGGTTGCCAGGAGACCTTGAGGCTGGTGTTTATGACCGCATTTGCAGGGAATGGCCTTATTTGTCAGTGGAATGTTTATCACAGCATACTTTAACCTCTCTCTGCCTCTCTCTCTCTGCCTCTCTCTCTCTCTCTCTGCCTCCCTCTCTCTGCCTCTCTCTCTCTCTCTCTGCCTCTCTCTCTCTCTGCCTCTCTCTCTCTCTCTCTGCCTCCCTCTCTCTGCCTCTCTCTCTCTCTCTCTCTCTCTCTCTCTCTCTCTCTCTGTCTCTGTCTCTCTCTCTCTGTGCCTCTTTTTCTTTATTAACAGAGCACATTACTTTTTCTGCATCTGATCCTGTCCTTAGAAAACCTGAATTATATACACTTAGAATAAAGAATGCAGTTTAATCCCATATTTCCCAAATCATGCAAGTATACCCAGAAGAGTCCAAACATTGACCAGTATACTAATAATCCATTATGCTGGTGGTTCCTGCATGGGCTCTGAAGGTATCTTGTGGTATCTAGAACTAAGTAGTCCACTGATCCTTTAAGTCCTGTAAGTTGCAAAATGTAACCACCAAGGATAAGGCTCTTTGTTCCAGGACGTCTCATAGATGCTCAGTTGGACTGAAGTCTGAAGAATTTAAAGATTACTGTCTGTAGGTACAGACCTCTGTTTACAAGGAGCCCCCTACAAGCCTTACTGGTTCAGAGATGCTCCAGTCCAGTCATCTGGCCATAATGATCTGAATCATGTCTTCACATCTGCCCATTTCTTCCACGTACTTACTCTGCTGATTATGAGAACAGACTTTTCTTTATTTAATATATATAATAATATTCTCATTTTTGATGTATGACATCTGTGTATAATCAGCAGAGAACATGAATCCTATCACCTGTTGTACAGTGAGACCTAATGATTTCTGGTCAATAAAAATATGCAATTTTTAAATTAGTCTTATTCAGAGTCCGTAGAATCATATTTGAAGTCTGCATGTTTTACAACATTGTGTGGTATTTATGAAAATTCTCCCACTGGTTTGGACTTCGGGAGCTGGAGTGAAGGTCTACCATGTTGGATTAGCTACCAACATAATTAAGAAGTGACAAGAAAAACAAATATTTTCTAGTGGGTGGAAGGCCTAGATACATCACATCACTGACTGTGAAAACAGACTAGTACATTTCACTGTTGTTAGAAATGAAAACAGCAACTCGCAGGGCTTGAAAGGCAGGAGTTTCTCTGCAAACAGATAGTACCTGAAATGCCATTATACCTTTGATGCATTTTGTTGGTGCTGGACTTAAAGTCCACATGGAACTGGTGACACTAAGCATGCATTAACAGTGCCAGTGTGCCTAAACCAACCTTAGTCACATAGGGAGGCCAGTGTGGATGATTAAGGGGTTACTTAAATGACGGGTCTGTAAACTGAGTGTAGGTCTAGGATGCCCTCTTGAGGTGTTGTGGGTTTCATTCTGCAAAACACTGATGAGGGAAGCTTACCATATGACCTGTTCAGAGCTTGTGAGGTAGTTGAGAGATGACAAGATGTTTGAATTGAAATTGGCTGGACTTTATTTTTAACCCTAAACATTAAGTACAGGACTTTTGCCATCTTACATCATTTGATTTGTCTGTTAGCATTCGCTAACTACTGGAAGGTAATGCTAGTAATGGCCTGCTTTGAACTTGTCTTGACTTTTTAGCCCAGTCAAAGGCTGATTTGATATTGTGGTTTGTGTGAAAGAAATGTTTGTTCTAGCCATGTTCTTTTATGACTTGGCATCTTTATATGTTTATGCACACTAGTGGACCTACTCAGTAGGAGTTACTTGCACTATCTAGTTGATTTCTGCCTTGTTCGTGTTTTAGTCCACCTCATCCATTGGTGCTTTCACTTAGACTGTACTTGCAAATATGTTAACAGTTCACAGTGAATCCTTCTGCAATGATCCTCTCACACTAGAGTTTCCGTAGGTCGTGCCAACCAAAGAACATGTTAGCTGAAGATGAGAATTTCAAAGAGACCTTTCATACTTGTGTTGAGTGTTGAAGCAGTATTTTTGATTCTTTGTAAGTATTTTATAGCTGATTTACAGGATCACAATTTAATACACCAATTCTGATTGTTCACATTTTGGCTGAAATGTTACTGCAGCAGAGAACTTGCTCCTAAAATTTTAAACCCAATTCTGAGCTGCTGAAGAGTTGTGTGCCAAAGTTACATCCAATGCTGAAACATAACATTAACTTATATCCTTTGAGCTTGATTGAGGTTAGCTTAAATGAGCCGTACATCCTTCTTTTCCAAATGTCCTTAAACGTCTCACATCCGGAAATGATCTTTTAAATCGTAAGTGAGATCAGATGGGCTGAAAGTCAACTTTCAATGAGGTCAGTTTTTACAACGTTCCTGTAACTGGTTTTGTTTCATGTGTCTGTGCAGGTGGTCGTCTTTGCTCTTTCTCACCATGCATAGAGCAAGTCCAGAGAACCTGTGAGACACTGTTGGAGCAAGGCTTTGAGGAGATCTGCACTCTAGAGGTTCTGCAGAGGGTGCATGATGTCCGCTCGGTTACTCTGGCCTTGCCAGACTTCGGCCCTGAGGATGGAGGAGTGGAGAGTGCCAAAATGACCACTGACCCTGTTCCAGAGGAAGCTCCACCTGCAGCAAATGTTGGCTACCCATCAGTGACCTGCCGGACTGCCGCACCTCCTCGGGAAATGGCTGGACACACAGGATACCTTACATTTGCTACCAAACCACGGGGTTAACACCACATCCACATCTCTGAGGATAGTATGCACCTCTCTGCTCAACCTTCATATTGCACACCCTTGGCACTACTTGATGAATTACATATTGTTTATCCATCTATCTTCTTTACAGCTTAATCCTGGTCAGGGATGCATGAGTCCCCCTACCCCTACATTGGGTGCAGGGCAGACTTTCAACTATTCTAGCAAGAGCCAGGACAGGGCGCCAATCCATGGCTGACCACAAACACACACTCGCACCAGGGCAATTTAGAGTAAACAATTCACCTGAAATCCATATTTTTGGACTGTGGAGGAAACCGGAAACCAAGACCTCAGCACTAAGGGGTGAATGTGCTAACCACCAAGCTGCCCTCATACAGTTTAGTGTAATTTTATAGTAATTATACAGTAGTTAAGCAAGCAGTTAGGTTTGACATTTGGGTATAAGGAGAGATAAATAGGGTTCTGTTATTCTTTATGCTACATTATTTTTTTATTCCATGAAAAGCATGGCAGTGCTGTTTTCATTTTGTCAATGTTCTAATAAATGCAAAATGAGAAAAGCTGGTCAGAACGTTAGTCTTCATTGTGTCTGAGCATGTGCAGTCTTCTGTAGCTTCACATTCACAATTTCCAAAGGAAAGAACTGTAAAAGTGATTGCAGCGGTTGTTCATTGTGACAGTGGAGTGTTGGTATTAGTGTCCAACTCTTACATGAATGTGGACAGACGTGTGTGGTCATCTTTATCTAGAACAAAGTGTGCCACTGTCCTGTTAGCTCTCATCTGCAATTATAAGCATTTTTCAGTGTAACCTCAAAAGCCTCTGTATTTGGGTGATTTGTGGCTCTCTCATGCCTGTACACCATAAAAGGTAGTGCTCCCTCTTCACTCTGATACTGAACAGCCCAGATGCTGTTTACAGGTATCAGTTACTCTAGCATACACTTTAGAGTTCTCTCTGTTTCTCATTCCATTACATTACATTACATTACATTTAGCGGACTCTTTTATCCAAAGCGACTTACAATAGTGGGAAAGTACAGATGCGAGAAAAAATAATACTAGAGTTGTACTAGTATTTACTAGTACTAGTATACTAGAATTAACATTTGGATATCGAATGCTGAGTGCATATCAGTACTCATGGGGAGTATTTGGGATCACTAGAGCAGGTGCTCTTTGAAGAGCATTCCCTGTTTTGTCCTATTCAGCATGCCACCTTAGACATCCAAGCAGAATCAACTGCCCTCTGTTTGTGTTTACTTGCAGTTCTAACCATTTCCTGGGCTCTGAAGGCCACTATTAGGTGTTTGCATCATTCATGGTTAGGGGAATTCGCAGGGTATTTTGCCAGATGCATAGTAGCCCCTTTGTCCATATATAGCAAGTGTGACAGAAAGCGTCGCTGAGCAGCTGATGGAACAGTTGGATTGGTGCGAGTGTTATTTTAAGCCTGCTGTTCTCTGGTTTACAGGAGAATGGAAAGGCTGAGGGATGAAAATAGAGATGAGAGAGGAGGCCCACCTGTGTCTGTTCCCACTCCACTCAGGCCTGAGGGTCTAAGCTTGAAGCAAAAGAAGCCAGGATAGTAGCTCTTAGCCTCTACAAATCCAACACAGCATAAGCAGCTTCTCTTTAGGACCTCAGATCCTCTATATAAATGTGCCAAGCTGTGTGGTTTGGATTCATGGGACTAAACACGTGACTTGATGAGAAGAATGCATGTTAGTAATAATATGTTCATGTCCAACAAAACAGGAGCACAGAGATCTTAGGCCAACTAAACAAGGACAGTTCTGCATGTTTGGAATAAAAACCTGCAAATTTATTTAATATGGCCCGTGCACGAGTTACAGCACTTTAAAAATTTTAGGTTTAATTTTTCTATTATGTCAAATTCTGAAACTAACATTTAATTTTAATTTATGACCTGTCAACTAAATGTATAAATACTGTACGCACCTACTGGCCACTTCATTAGGTACACTTAACTTATATTACTGTCTATTTTATCAGCTCCACATACAGGTGCACTTTGTAGTTCTACAATTACAGACTGTAGTCCATCTGTTTCTCTGTATACTTTATTAACCTCCTTTCACCCTGTTCTTCAATGAGCAGGACCTCAACAGAGCTGATATTTTGAGTGATTTATCATTCTCAGCATTACAGTGACAATGATCTGGTGGTGTGTTAGTGTGTATTGGTACACAGCATAGCTGCTAGAGTGAAACTAGAGCACAGTATATTGTAGGCAAACTACAGAAACAGATGAGCTGCTGTCTCTGACTTTAAACCTACAAGGTGGACCAACAAGCTGTTTGTCTAATAGAGTGAACATTGAGCTAACATTTAAAATCCCCAACAGCTCTGCTGTGTCTGATCAACTCGTACCAGCACAACACACACTAACACACCACCACCACTATATACATTATAGAAGCTATCACTAAGCCCATTAAGACTTCCCTGTTTATTATAGACAGGAAGCACATTATGTACCACATTTACAACTCGTCTTTAGGCTCAAGTTGTGACTGTCACCAAAATTTGGATTCCATTTCCCCAAAGATGATAAAACAAAGTATTTAAAAGTTATAATTAGTGTCTCTCCAGGAGTGAAAGTGCTGGATTTCATGATAAACTGTCTGAAACAGAACATAAGGTTTTACTTTAAGAAGAAGAGGAAGTCGTTAAGTGTGTGGAACAGCCACCAACCACTTCCTTATCAGCACTTAACTGTTTCAGTCTTTATGAAGAAGTGCTGCCTTTTTATAAACTCAGACACGGCCTTTATAAAATAACTGTAGTAACAGATCAAGAACCGAAAAAAATGTACAGCGCTGTATTAAACTTCCATAATAGCTTCCCTCTGTGTAATCATTTATAGTAATTCTACAGTATTTTGTACTGTATTAATTTTCCAAATAGGCTACATAAATATTACAGGAATATTGAAGAAATAACTTGTTTTTTTCAGCACTTCTAGATTAACAATTGCTTCACATCTATGACCTCACGTGCCCTTATTACTGTAAATACCACGAAGGATGCTTAACATCTAAATAAAGTCACTGTAATGTGCATGCGTACACATGTTTACTGTTTACTGTCCAAGTAAACTCCTTTTAATCCTGAAAAAGAAGCAAGCAAGAAAAAAATAGCACTGATAAGCTTAGGGAAGCAAAGCAGGCTTCTACTCTTAAGTTTGGCTGGTAAAGCCCTTTGAGAGCTGCATTTGGTGCTGGGAAGCACCTGGCTGTACTGACACTGATCACTGTCCCTTACTGACCTCGCAGCACCATAAGCCTTGACCTTTCCCATAGTTTCCCCACAAACTGAATCCTGACAGGTTTCTACTAATGGAATGCTAGCAGAGGAGTGCCATCTGTTTTAGACTGATTGACAGGCCCTGGTGGGGCATCACGGCTTGGTGGTTAGCGCTCCCCTCGTAGTGCTTAAGTTTGAGACCCCATCTGGGTGGAGTTTCCACGTGTCTGCATGGGTCTCCAAAAACATGGAGGTCAGGTGAATTGGTTACTCGTGATTGTGTGTGTGTGTGTGTGTGCCCACCCAGTGAAGGATTGGTGCCTTGTCCTGGGCTTGGCTAGGATAGTGTAATGCCCTGCACCCAGTGAATGGTTAGGGGTGTCACACTGACCCTGACCAGGATTAAGCAGGAAATGATGGATGGATGGACAGTCCTGGTGTAGTTTACATTTAAACAATCTCCTATAATGGCCACATTATTTCTGTCCTTGTGCCCTTGCTCACTGTTGAGGAAACATTATCACTTGTTCATGGAATTTGTGATTTGAAGATGATTTTTAATCATGTGGGCGCTGTCTGTTGTCTATTTTGGTAAGTACAGTGTAGTCACATTGGGAACATGTAGTTAGAGGGAAACAGTAGAATCATCATTTCCCATAGATGGGAGTAAGAGCTAAAGGAGGGGCTGCAGGACTGTTTTACTCATAAACCTCAATACACATTTTTTCTTATTTGATACAGTTCCATAGTTCTGATTCTGAGGTCAGGTATCAATTAAAGTTTAGATATTTGGCTAGTATTTCTCCAAAAATGAGAATATTGTGAAACAAGTCATTACTGTTCATAATTTAACTCAAAAAGGAAAACTGATATTTTATATTCATTGCATGTGAAAAGTGACATATTTGAAGCCTTGTTTTGTTGAACAGTTTATCTTGTAATTCATAAAAATCAGGAATCCAGAATCTCAGATTATTAGAAATAAATTATAAAATAATAAATTATTAGAATATTTCATTTTGAGTTTAGGTAAATTACTATTCAACAGTATCAACATTAAAATAAAAGTCTTAATACATTTATTTACGTAATGAATATAAAATATAACAGTTTACCTTTTTTAATGAGCACAAATGAACTTTTTTCACAATATTTGAATTTGCAGGGATGCACTAGTATGTGTTCAAATGTCTTTGTGAGCTTTTAAGGTTGGCTTCCAGTTTTGCAATTATTTAACAATAAGGCTAGAAAACCAGAAATCTAGTAATACAGCTCTAAACCTACCAGGGGTGTCCAAACCCAGTCCTGGATTCCGGATTCCTGCAGAGTTTGGTGATCTTCCTGATCAAACACACCTGATTCAGCTCAGCAGGTAATGAGCAGGTTTAATTGTAGTGTCAGACCAGAGCAATCACCAAACAGGACTGGAGTCTGACCTAAATTTTACTTTAATAGGATTATCTTAGAGGACTAATTTTGATCATTAACAGAAGCCAGTGAGTTCTGATGGATGATTTTGAATAAATGACTGTGTTTTGTTTGAGTGCACTTTTTCCTCACTACAGTACAGATATTTTTTTATATGATTATTTATGACATGTCTATGAAACAATGCATAGTACAGGACATGAATACACTATATGGACAAATGTTTCTTCCAACATTAATGGTATTAAAAAAGAGTTTATGCTGAGTAACTGTTTCTACTGTCCAGCGAAGACTTTCTAATAGATTTTGGAGCATTGTTGTGAGGATTGTTGCATTCGGTGAAAAAAGTGAGATCAGGATGTTGGATGATCACCACCTCATCCACAACTCATCCCAAAAGTATTGGATGGAACACCACCAGTCCAGAGAACACAGTTCTACTGCTCCACATCTCAATGGTGGGCAGCTTTATACCCTTCTAGTCCACACCTGGTATTAGACATGGTGCCAGTAGGTTGTATTGGTGTGGCAGCTGGGGTCTGGTGGATCTGGTCTTGTGGCCAGTTTGATCCCCGGGCAGGTCATGAGCAAAGCACCCCCATCTGCTCCCCAGACATCATGGATAGGACTTCCCACAACTTTAGGCACACAGCCTAGTGTGTTCACGTGTGTGTGTGTTTGTGTGTGTGTGTGTGTGTGTTTCACTGCACAGATGGGTTAAATGTGGAGGTCAAATTTGGTTGTGCGCAATCACACTAGTAAAGACGAATCTACTCTAGTGCATGTTTATCTTCTCCATCTTGATGTTTTAAAAATAATGATACATTTTCATCATCATTGCAGTGTTCAGACCTCTGTCTATGGAAATGCTTCAATGTTAAAAGTCTTGTGGCTTCTTTTCCTCTTCTCTAATGAAACCCAGAGTTTATGTCTGAGTCACTGGTTTCTATGGAAATTGAGGAGCTGGAATGAATCATTGGTTCGCCCTCCAGCCCTGATCACATTACACAAACTTACCAAACACATACATAGCTGTGTTCAGCCTGAAGTTCAGAATCCTTCTGAAAATCTGCTGTCTTCTGTGACGGAGAGGAATGAGACATTATTTCCACATTGGTGTTTAGAGGACGGCTGCTGCCTGTGTAGGAGGATGAAAGATTAAACAGTTCATGAATCCCAAGTACTGTAGTTTGACTTCTTCACTCTCACACTTGTACTCTGTGACCTACAGTACACTATACTATGCTGCACCTCCGTCAGAGGCTTTCTCCATTGTTTCAACCCTGCTCCAATCCCCCCTCACCTCTTTCCTCCTTCACTCCCACTCACTGTCACTATGAGCATCACTGTCCTTTTGCACAGTTGCTTATAAGATATCATCAAAACCTTTATTTCTCATGGCAATGTAGGAAACCTGCACTGATTTACAGTTCATGTAGATGTTAATGAACTGTGTTCTGCTCTAACTGTATGTACTGTAGCTTAAATAGTGATAGCAGTGGTGTTAAGGCCTGATTTTCTCCCTTTTATGAATAATAGTATACAAACCGGATTCCAAAAAAGTTGGGACACTAAACAAATTGTGAATAAAAACTGAATGCAATAATGTGGAGGTGCCAACATCATATATTTTATTCAGTGTAGAACACAAATCACAGATCAAAAGTTTAAACTGAGAGAATGTATCATTTTAAGGGAAAAATATGTTGTTTCAAAATTTCATGGCGTCAACAAA
>BRDA01015534.1:1567-19245 GCA_036984385.1 Crenuchus spilurus | reverse complement strand
TATATATATATATATGCCATTTTCGGCCAACAGGAACACTGTACTGTATACATAGTGCTGTCTTTCAGATGAGAGGGAGAACACAGGTACAAATGATCTGAGATCAGAAAAAAAGATCCGTGGGTATTTCCTATAAAATACCATTAGCCTGATGTCCTGGCTACATTTCCCATGCCTTTTTCAAAAACTGGTGTAGCCCCTTGTCAGTTCTTCTAATAGCTAACCTGTGGTGATTGTTCTGGTGCAAACTGGCCATCACATCATGCTGGTTGAGGTGAGACTTTAGTGTCCCAAATGTCAAAGCACTTTGAGTCTAGAAAATAGTTCCTTTGTTCAGATTTGTGTATTAATACAAGAACTCTTTAATTTAATAAATACAAAGTGATGCATGCTGGTAACACGCATCCATGCTCAGTCACCTGTCCCTCTTTTACTTGTTCTCTCTCACCTGTCCTGCCCTGAGTATTCAGACTCACCTCACCTTTTCATAAACACATGATTGACTTGCAGCTCTAAAACGTGTGGACAGTCTACCAAGCGAGTGTTTTCCAGGGTGATGGCCTCGATGCCACAGTGTCTCTGAGTGACAGACAGCGTCAGCCTCTTGGTTGCCAGAAGCGACGGCTGCCACGCTGGTGGCTTCTGAAAGCTGCTGTCGTTTAAGCGGCAGAGTCGGAGTGATGAAGGAACGGAGAGATGTTTCTGGAGAATGAGAGGCGTGAAATGGGCTGCTTTGTGAGTGAAAGCAGAGCATGAAGGCAGAAGGGCCATTACCCGCGCTTTGATTTAGCTCCACAGCACAGACCTCGAGAGGTCAACAGTATAGAAAGAGAGCAGACGAAAAGGAGTGAATGTGTGTGTGTGGATAGAGTGAGTATATTTGTGCGTGTGTGTGTGTTGGTGAGGGGGAGTGGAAGGTAGATGTATGTCAAATAGAGATGTCTCTGGACTGCTGACTGAGAGAGTCTGGCAGGCAGATAGGTTTTCTGGCCATACGGGGAGATGCTCATAGGAAACACCCTCCAAGTTCTACTGATACCATATCTACAGAAGGAGTGAATAAAGGAGGAGAGAGAGGGAGTGATAGAAAAACAGGTTACAAGCCTGAGAGCAAAACCCTTTTGAGCCCCATAACTGCTAAATTAGGCCTGAGTAAAAGTTAACTGATTTCTTCATCATCTGACTGTTGAAGTTGAGAGTTATAAACACAGTAGTGCATTAAGTAGTGCACTGTCTCTAATGCAGTGTGATTCAGTCCACAGCTAATGACTGTGTTGTCACCCTGTGACTTTTTTCTAAGTTTCCTTAAGGACGCATTTGCCCAAAATTCAATATCCACAAAAATTCTAATGTAGGATTGCTTTAACATGCTCTGGAATTAGTACTATTGAGACAGATGAATGTGAGTAAATGGGATGCTGGCATAAAATGTGATAAAATTATCTAAATGACGGAGCATACGCTAGTACAGTAGAACACTAGATGAGATAGACTATTCTAAAGCAGTGTGAGTGGAAGACAGTGTTCTAATAAATTCTACTGTGAATTGGCAAGTACATTCTTGAGCAAAGACTATGGTGGAGAACATTCTTGAGCAAAGACTATGAAGGAGAACATTTTTGAACAATGATTATAAGGGAGAACGTTCTTGAGCAATGACAATGATGGAGAACATTCTTGAGCAATGACTATGATGGAGAACATTCTTGAGCAATGACTATGATGGAGAACATTCTTGAACAATGATTATAAGGGAGAACGTTCTTGAGCAATGACTGATGGAGAACATTCTTGAGCAATGACTATGATGGAGAACATTCTTGAGCAATGACTATGAAGGAGAACATTCTTGAGCAATAACTATGATGGAGAACATTCTTGAACAATGATTATAAGGGAGAACGTTCTTGAGCAATGACTATGAAGGAGAACATTATTGAGCCATGACTATGATGGAGAACATTCTTGAGCAATGACTATGATGGAGAACATTCTTGAACAATGATTATAAGGGAGAACGTTCTTGAGCAATGACTGATGGAGAACATTCTTGAGCAATGACTATGAGTGAGTACATTCTTGAGCAATGACTATGAAGGAGAACATTCTTGAGCAATAACTATGATGGAGAACATTCTTGAACAATGATTATAAGGGAGAACGTTCTTGAGCAATGACTATGAAGGAGAACATTCTTGAGCAATGACTATGATGGAGAACATTCTTGAGCAATGACTATGAGTGAGTACATTCTTGAGCAATGACTATGAAGGAGAACATTCTTGAGCAATGACTATGATGGAGAACATTCTTGAACAATGATTATAAGGGAGAACATTCTTGAACAATGATTATAAGGGAGAACGTTTTTGAGCAATGACTATGAAGGAGAACATTCTTGAGCAATGATGAAGAACATTCTTGAGCAATGACTATGATGGAGAACATTCTTGAGCAATGACTATGATGAAGAACATTCTTGAGCAATGACTATGATGAAGAATCTTCTTGAGCAATGACTATGATGGAGAACATTCTTGAGCAATGACTATGAAGGAGAACATTCTTGAGTAATGACTATGATGGAGAACATTCTTGAGCAATGACAATGATGGAGAACATTCTTGAGCAATGACTATGATGGAGAACATTCTTGAGCAATAACTATAATGGAGAACATTCTTGAACAATGATTATAAGGGAGAACGTTCTTGAGCAATGACTATGAAGGAGAACATTCTTGAGCAATGACTATGATGGAGAACATTCTTGAACAATGATTATAAGGGAGAACGTTCTTGAGCAATGACTATGAAGGAGAACATTCTTGAGCAATGACAATGAAGGAGAACATTCTTCAGCAATGACTATGAGGGAGAACATTCTTGAGCAATGACTATGATGGAGAACATTCTTGAGCAATGACTATGAGTGAGTACATTCTTAAGCAATGACTATGATGGAGAACATTCTTGAGCAATGACCATCATGGAGAACATTCTTAAGCAATGAGTATAATGGAGAACGTTCTTGAGCAGTGACTATGAAGGAGAACATTCTTGAGCAATGACTATGATGGAGAACATTCTTGAGCAATGACTATGATGAAGAATCTTCTTGAGCAATGACTATGATGAAGAACATTCTTGAGCAATGACTATGATGAAGAACATTCTTGAGCAATGACTATGATGAAGAATCTTCTTGAGCAATGACTATGATGAAGAACATTCTTGAGCAGTGACTATGATGGAGAACATTCTTGAGCAATGACTATGATGAAGAACATTCTTGAGCAATGACTATGATGTAGAATCTTCTTGAGCAATGACTATGATGGAGAACATTCTTGAGCAATGACTATGATGAAGAACCTTCTTGAGCAATGTGAATGGGGAGAATAATAAAGAACAATGCTGGGGAGAGGTGTTCTACATGAGTTTCTGTCTTAAACAGTGTGAATGAGTGAGAACATTGTAGAATAATGAGAAAGACAGAACATTCTAACATTGTAGAATAATCTCAGTGATGTTGAACATGCTAGAATGTTGGGAATTAGGACAAATATTCTACACAGTTGTGTATGAGGGAAAACATTCTTGAAAATTGTAATTGAGGGAGAACACTTGAATAGTGGGAATAATGCAGAACGTTCTAGACCTTTGAGAATTGTGAAGTTTTTTCAAGTGAGTGTGTGATGGAGAATGCGGTGTGAATGATGGTGAATGTTCTTGAACACTGAGAAATGTGGAGAAAATGGGGAGAATGTTCTACAAGAGTGTAAAAGAGAGCATTCTAGAACAGTGCTAATATGGAGGAACATTCTAGAGCAGTGTGATTGAAGGAGAACATTCTTGAGTGTACCAGCAAACACTAAAGAAAATGGTCAATCAATGTAAGTTTGTTGGTATTGAATGGAGAACATAGGGACAGTGTTCTCCAGGGTGTAGATTTATAGATTTGTCTTTATTGTCATTGCATAGAACAAGTACAGGGCAATGAAATGCAGTTTAGTGTGGTTCTCCTGGTGCAGTGGACACTCTACTCTTCCTCACTCCTACTGCCCTAATGGAGCATGGAGTCTCACACAGAGCCTGCACTGGTGTATATTTAAAATGATGTACTACACATAAAGGACTGTTATCTTAAATAACTCCTCCTACACACACACAAACTCATTCTTACTTTAGTGTTTTAATGTGAGTGTGTGTGTACACATGTTTGAGCACTATGGGGCTATCTGTAAAGTTTCTCTGCTCCTGTGTGTGTGTGTGTGTGTGTGTGTGTGTGTGTGTGTTGATCTCTGGGATAGTGTTGGGAGAGGTAGAGGGTGCACTCCTTTGAAGCGTGACAGATTTAACCATAAATCTGCAGGATTAATACACACCAGCCCAAGGACTGCGTGTGTGTATGTGTGTGTGAGATGATGATGGTGAAACACAGAAGTCACTTAAAGCTGGACTCAGAACTCCATCAGTCTCCTGTCCTGCCATCAAGCAATATTAATGTATGTGTGTGTGTGTGTGTGTGTGTGTGTGTGTGTGTGTGTGTGAGTGAGTGAGAGAGAGAGAGAGAGAGAGAGAGAGAGAGAGACAGAAATACAGAATATGAAAGGGTGAGAGTGGACTATAGAGAGATGGAGAAGTAATATAGTCTTCTCATCTTTACTTGTTATTGTTCTTGTAATTAATACTTGGGATGTTACAGTGGAACGTTAGTTGTTTTGACCTGTATTCAATGCCCTTTTGCTCGAATGGCGCAAATCCGCGAATACTTGTAACCCCCCACTAAAAGTGCTTATAAATACCTATTTTGATGGTTAAATCCAACAATATGCCTTAAACGATCATCTTTAACACTTCAGAAACACGTGTAAAGACATAGAAAATAAAGTTTAGTCTCTCTCTCGCTCTCTCCATCTCATTCTCTCTCTCTCTGTCTCTCTCTGTCTCTCTCTCTCGCTCTCTCCATCTCATTCTCTCTCTCTCTGTCTCTCTCTGTCTCTCTCTCTCGCTCTCTCCATCTCATTCTCTCTCTCTGTCTCTCTCTGTCTCTCTCTCTCGCTCTCTCCATCACATTCTCTCTCTCTGTCTCTCTGTCTCTCTGTCTCTCTCTCTCTCTCTCTCGCTCTCGCTCTCTCCATCTCATTCTCTCTCTCTCTCTCTGTCTCTCTCTCTCTTACACAGCCGCTTACACTTTGTGCTGGAAGCCTGAGAAGATGCTGGGCGTTTAGGGGGCATCTTAGGGATAAAAGAAAAGCAAAACTAGTCAGGTCTACAGCTCCTGCGATAGTGGCTGTGTGTTGTGTGGATCAGCCAATGAGAGCTGGCTTTGTACGGCAATCCGAACGCCAGCCAATAGTGTTCGAGTATTGGAGCATGCACGTACCCAACTGTTGTACAGTACATATTGTGGCGTTTCAGGTGGTCCCCGGTGTCCACTGGCCGTGTGTCAGTTTGCATATTTCCCATGGATCTGTTGGGGTGGGCTGTTGTGGCTTAAATGTGTTTAATTTAGCTTAGGGGTAAAGTAAGTAGGGTTCTGTTTGTGTTCATTGTGTTAAAGTTGTGCTTGGTGTGTGGCTGTTAGGAAAGGGACAGCGGCTTACTCCCAGTGTGGGACATGTCAGGGATAGATAATAGTCTGAATGAAGTGTGTGTGAGGAGGCTTTTAGTATTGCCATTTCTCTGTCTATTTTACTGAGAGAAAATAAAACCCATTAAAGAATGGCCATGCCTCATCCTTACTCTCACTCTCTGACATGCACACAATATGTTGTACAGAACAAACCACGAATATATGGGTTTTTCGCAAGTCGATATGTTTTAGAGGAAATTCCATGAACCACGAATAGGCGGGGGTTCACTGTAATTTACTATTTTTAACTCAAAATCAAATATTTGAATAATTTGAGATTCTGGATTTTTCATTCTCATGAGCTATAAGCCATAGATCAAGAGTAAAACAAAACAAGGCTTGAAATGTCACTTTACATGTAATGAATAATAATAATAATAATAATAATAATAATAATAATTTATTATTATTATTATTATTATTATTATTATTATTATTATTATTATAAATACTTTTTGAATTACATTTTTAAGAAAATTAAACTTTTTCATTGTATTTTTATTATTATTTTTTAAGTGGCACTGTATAGTACATCTGCTAGTGTAATAACAATAACACTTTGTAATAAAGTTAGCATTGCTTAAGTATTGATTGATTCGTAATGTCTAAAATAATGATTAATTGATTATTAAAAGCAGTTTAAACAATTTCATTATTTAAACCAATCATAAACCAATCACAACCTCATAGCTCAATGCAGTGTGAGTGTGTGACGAAGTACAAATGTACATGGAAAGTGTGGGAGGGAAGTGTGTGTGTGTCTGAGTGTGTGTGTGCGTACGATGCACGGTTGTGTGAATGAGTTTAAAAGACGGACCTGCAGGGCTCAGTTCAGACTGATTATGTTTACTTCTGGAGGGTCTTACAGAGGATGAATTTGCTATTGCAGGTCAAATTATGCATGGAAATTTACACACATTAAAGCCACAATAAAACAACTATCACTGCTGAAAGGCAGAGTCAGGCTGAAAGAGCTGTCTGTGGCATAGAATCTTCCTAAATTAATCTTTCACACCACTGACTGCCTGCTTGGTAACATAGACCTATCCCACCTTTTCAGCACCACCTCTGTGGAAACTCTGTGGATGGTATTTGCCTAATTAATTAACATATTTAAGAGTGTGCCATAATTCACACTGGGAGGGGTTAACCTTTCTCAATGGCCTGCGAACAAATGAGGGCAGGAACGCACCACTGCTCGCCGCTCATTAGCCGAGAGGAAACACGGGCGTTACGATAATACAGTAACGCTTATGAATAACAGCTTCACACAGTGATTATGACACCCAGCCAATTAACAGTCAGGCTGATTTACAGTTCAGGCCTATTAATGAAGCACTTGCTATTAACACAATGGCTGATGGGTCTTTTACTGAAAAATGTGGATCAAAAAACGATTTCTAGCAGAACGTATTTGCTTTCTTTTTACTTCACCTCTGATGCTACTCATTCTTTTTCTTCTACACCTGTAATAATAAGTAGATCTCAAAAATGGCAGGTATACTGCACAAAAAACTGCTTTACCTACAACTTCATAATGAATTTCTGCAACTACTATAGATTGTTTTATTTTAATTTAGCATTTGATTTTGTCGCCTTATAATGGTTTTGCATTTGTCAAGTTGACTCTGCTGAAATGGGTTCTTTTCATTTAAGAACAGCGAGGAGAACAATGATGATTATGAAGTGTTTTCATGGACAAACTACACTTTCTTAATGGTTGATCTAATGGTCTCTGTTGCTTCTCTTTCTCTGCTTAATGAAGTCTGATCTGATCAAAAGCTTCAGTTCCTGCATCACGCTTTTAATGACATCAGCACATGCACCATCTCACCCCATTAAGTTTTTATAAATGCCAGTGTGCTCTTCTCTGGTTTCCAGTGTCTGTATCAGTGTCCACTTAAGACAGGAGGCCCAATCTCATTTCCAATGGACTGGCGTGAATCAGCACACCTGATTCTTTTTTTTGTAATTAGTTGGCCCCAGACTGGTTTTGTGCTCCTGTTTGGTTTCAGTGTCATTCCCATCAGTGTTGTGATGCAAGACAGTTGGGCAACAACTCACATTTGCTGTTGTAAAGATGTGTTGGAGATGTTCTTTATGTTTTTTGGTAAACTGAGCTGGCTGCCTGTGAGGTCATACAGCATTTGGCAGATTCTCTCATCTAGAGCAGCTTACAGAGGTTTGTGGTGTACTTAGATCTAATCAGACAACCATCAAACCAGGAGTCTCAATTTACTTTTCTGTATTAATGTTGTCATCACAGAAAAAAACAACAGTTTGGTGCTGAAATGGAAGAAGACAACAAACTACAAGCACAACCGTTACTAAACTACACTTGTTATGATGAAGCCAGAATACAGCCACTTAGCTTTGTGTTTGTGCTCGGTGGCTGCAGTGTTAGGGATCGTCTCACAATTAGCAGAAGAAATGTGAAGTGTTTCAATGTCTGTAGCCAATGACACTCACATTAAACACACAAAACATCCATGTGATTACATCATTCATTTTAGACATTTTCATCATTTTATTAAATATTAGTAATAATGTAACACATATGCATCTTCATACATATTCATATATTATTCTCATTGTTCTTCTATATTTGTATATAAAACAATCAATTAAACTCATGTTATTAAACCTAATGATGTCAAACCAGCTTATTAACATACAGACATTCAGTCCTGACTACAATACTTATTTTGGGATGTAGTTGGGTTACTAATTTTACAATCATTTATATAAATGAAGAAACATGTTTGGTATTCTGCCAAATGTTTCATTTTGTTCAGTTTCAGTTTCAGCCAAAAATGTTAATTTCGTTTCATTCCTAATTTCCACTGTGTGATGGTTCATCCCAGATGCCTCAGATCCCAGAGACGTCAGTGCTGCTTCTGGACATGGTTAACATAAGGCTTCTTTTTTGCATAGTAAAGTGCATTTGTGTTACATTTGTAAATTTAACTATGTACTGTAGTGTTTGCTAAAATAATCCCTTACATATATGGTTATTTAAACTATTTGTTATTTGAATGATTGTCCTTAATGTATTGTCAACTGAAGGATTGAGAGTTTCCTCTTTATGCACTGAAATTTCTCCAGATTCCTTGACTTATTTAATGATGTACTGTAGAGAGAAAAATTGTATTTATGTGTGTGTGTGTCTGTCTGTGTGTTTGTGTGTGTTACCTTATTTACCTTATCTGATGGAAAATGAAGCTCAACTCTTTTTCTGTTATTACATTTTTAAAGTGGTTGAGTGAAGTCTAGTATAAATTTCACATGTGTTGGTCTGTTTAATTTGAATTTAATTTGAACTTTTTTAGTTTGGAGTAAATGTACTTAATATTAGTACACCATGAAAGCACACACTGCTGTATTGTTTTGTGTTTTTAACTGTAAGGGCAGCTTGTCTGGCCTGTGTTTGATAGAACACATTTCGTCCTGTTGTAAAAGCCTAAAGTCATAAAGCACTAAAGATGCCACACACACACACACACACACACACACACACACACACACACACACACACACACACACACACACACACACCACCTCTACTGACACAGCTGTGTGTGTAGAGATGAGATGACATTAATAAAGTTTAGGTGTGTTGCCCCTGTCCTTTGGGGGCCCTGAGGATCTGCTCTACAGTCACTGGGGCTGAGCCTCTATTGATCTGCTGTGGGATGGATGCCCTCTGTAGGCTGATTTAAGGGCCCCGTGGGCCTCCTCTACTATAAGCCTGGAGCTATTTTAAACATACAGCTGCCTCAGGCTCTGTACTCACATTACCATCACACTCCCACATCTGCATTCACACACCCCTTACTGTCCCTCTCACTCTCACCCTCTCATTCAGGTACTCACTACTGTATATGCTTCAAAGACTGTTTTATACAAATTATAATGTCAAGTTTACTTCCCACAAACATCTTTGTCTTCTCTTGCATAACCTTCTCTCATTCACTCATTCTGCCTGCAGTTGGCCTGGAGCTGAGCTTCAGTTGCTCTTCCGCCGCACTAAGCCTGCATCCTGCCTTGATTTTAAAAGCAAACACTCCTCTGAGCACACACTTCTTGCACAAAACAAACATGGTTCTGGGCTTTTTAGGTTGTGTTTGATCCACTATTTGTTTGCAGGGTTATTGGGTTAATGGAGATTATATTTGACTCTGCAGGATGCCAGTTAATGATGGTTATTTCATTGTCTGCTGCATGGCTGCCATATTTCTGCCAGTTTCTGTTGAGGCAAAATTGTATGAAGTTGTCCTAACGACGTAAAGTAGGGAGAATCATGTATTTGAATTTTGATGAATGAATTTTTTATGTACAATTCCAATTTCTTCATAGTGTAATTGTCAAATGGCCAGTTTATTTGGTTGATTTAGATTAATGGGCTAAATGAACAGTTTAACAGGACTGTGAACATTTCTGTATAAATAATGTGATTTTTGCCTTAATTTATCAAGTCAGCATTTAAACAGCTTTATCCAAAAGTCTGAAATCAACGTAAGCCTGACCAGGATTAAACGTTTATGTGGATAGATGGATGGATGGATGGATGAATAAATGGATGAATGGATGGGACCTGCTTACCTCCTGGATGTAGAGAGTTTTATTCTCCAATACATACCTGATATAAACACAGCCTTATTTGCATAGTTAACACAGGATATTTCAGCAATTCTTGTTTAGTTTGACTCCAGGGTGGAATGAATAGTAACACATAAAAATTTAATTAGCCTTCATACATACACACACATACAGACATTTTGGAAGTTTACTCAGTGTAGTATTTAATAGTATATAAACTGTGGTATGCCTTACATTGGGTGCAGGAGAGAGGCCCAGAATCCACTATGTGATGTTGTAAGTGTAGAGTCTGACAACATGAAGCCTTCTGAGCTTAAACATCATTTAAAAACAAAATATTGCTTTTGGCTTGTGAGCACTGGAGAGCAGATATGGGTCTTGAGATAAGACATGTTAAGACGCACTGATGTAAAGCATTTTAATAGTTATGCATCGTTATAGGGATTCTGGGCCAGTGCCAATATCCAATCGTTTTTATGTGCATATCTGCCAATGCCAAAGTGAGCTCTTATTAGCTGAGAGCAAGTTAAACTCTGCATCCAAAACAGAGCTCCTCTTTGCCAACAACAAGTTAACTCAGTAGCTGAAAGAGAAATCAGACCAAAAATACTGGCTCGAATTTACTTTAATATCAAATTTACTTATTTTATCAATAGATGTATTATCTGATACCAATGTGATTCCAGTATCATACCAATGTCAACAAATATGGAGGGTTTTAAAAATGAAATGATTTAAGTAAACAAATAAATCAGTAAATTAATTATGACATCATGAGGCAGATAAATAATAATATTGATGAAGAATTAAATAATTGAACATTTCATAAATAAATAATAAAATAAATAAATTGGCATGAAATATTCATTTTAAATGTCATTTTCATCCATCAAGATTGCAAGGGCTGGGTCTGGTAAATACTGTTTTATGATTGGCTCATTCATTTTGCTGTTCTAGAGTGGAACAATTTTTTCCAGGAATTAAAAAGGAAAATGTGTGCCATTGCTGAGAAGATGGATATTTTTGTGCTGCTTCCATAAGTAATACAGGACAACGTTTCCTAGCATTCCCCTTGTCTACCTTTCTGGCTTTTACATGCACATTTACTTTTACATGCTATTCAACCAATCAGCAAACGCACAGTTGACAGTTTAAAAGTCAAAGCTTAATTAATTTTAACATGAAAAAAACAGATGCACACATAATTTATATATATATGTGTGTGTGTGTGTGTGTGTACAAAATGGCACAAATGACACAAATTTGATTTTATTATTTATTTGTTGCCCCACAATACCAATAATTAATTAATTTAACACTAATATTCCCAGGATTTTTTGAGATTCTTGATGCCCCCTCCCTCTTGTGGGCTATCAGCTACCAACTACTGTTATGTAAATGATTGATCCACCAGCCTTCTCTGATAGATACCATGAAAAACCATGAATCACCCAGGTCTCTTCTGCTACACGTGGTGAGCTTCTGTGAAAACTGATACAAGCTGAAGTTACATGAAATGTCTGGGTATATTTTGTATAACTTTGTATAACATGCAATTATTGCTTTGTTTTTTGTCTGAAATGTTGCACTCAGTGAGAGATTACATACTTCCACAAAGAGCTGAGCCTTCTCTGATAATAATACCATGAAAAACCATGAAACACCCAGTTACATGAAATGTATGAGGTCTGTTCTGCTTCTGCTTTTTTGTGTTCTTCGACATTCACTGTATAATATGTAATAATATGAAAATGTATGATAATTATGTAATTACAGAAAAAATAAACTGTATTTTGTTGTTGTAATTCATCCATTTGTCTCCACAGTGCATCCCTATATTTCAGTATATTCAAGTTTATGTATGAATCAGCCAAATAGTTTTTTTTGTCATTCGCCAGTCTGGCAGTATAGAAATCAGAATCTGCTACATAATTCAAGATTCTAGGTTCTGTTCTGGTACAATCATGTCAGGTACATGTGCTCATCTGGTGCTGTCTGGACATCAGATTTAAGGCAGTGTGTATGAGAGCTCACCTGCTCTTCTCGACTTGTAGGGCCATATACAGTGTGTGTGTGTGTGTGTGTGTGTGTGAGAGAGAGAGAGAGAGAGAGAGAGAGAGAGCGAGAGCGAGAGCAAGAGAGAGATGGATGAGTTCTGGGGTACATTGCTCTTGTCAGTGGCTCTCTGCTCTGGAGGCTGTTAATGTGCAGTGTATCATTCATAAGCTTAATACTGGCATCACTTTCAGCTAAATAGCATCATTTGTCAGAGAGAGCAGGAAGAAGAGAGGAAAAGGGCTGCCTGCCTCACCACTACTGATAAGCACACACAATCAGAGCTTACACACACACACACACACACACACACACACACACCTGACACACACACAACGCACACATAAACTGATAAATGTATACACAGCCATATGTAGATATGCCTGCAGTTGACTTATCCCTACTGTTGCTGTTGCTGGGTTGGACACTGGCTCAACTAAATGAGAATTAAAAGCACAAAAATGTTAAATATGATAACATATTTTAATAACAATAACAGCTTTAAACTGGAACCTCAGGGATGAGTGAAGTGATCAGATAAGATAACACCTCTGTGGCAGAGCACAGACAGGGCAGTTTTCGTCACAGAGCAGTCGTCCCCTACCAGGTTGTAACTGTAGCTCCAGGCTTGTGTTTAGAGGGAAAGTCTCTTACACTCCCAGAGCTGGGAGACATGATATTTGTTCCAAATGTCCATCTGTTATCCTGCACCGACATGTCTGCCCACAACGATGGATGTTCCCACTGCTGCAGCGAGCCGAGAGGGCCCTTAGAGTGGGAGAAAGGACCAAGTCCTGATTATTAATGAGCCTCTAGTAAAATGCTTAATTTGCACCGTCTTCAACCAAATTATAACTCACACTGAAAGCAGCTGAATTTGCATAAATCTCATTAGAAAGAAGGAGAGAGGTTCATAAATCGTTCTATTAATTAGTCCTTTTTTCACCTCTTTTTCTTGCCACAGTGGTGTGTATTAATAAGAGCAGGAGTGTGTGTGTGTGTGTGTTGGAGAGACTAATTTGGCATTTGTAGGGGCAGGCTTAGGCTGTTTTTAGATATGTTTTGTGTGTTGGCACACCTGTACATGTGAAGGTGCCTGGTGTGTTTAGACTGTGTATGCATGTGGGAGACTGAAGCATTTCATAGAGGCTCTATATCATTACTTTAGTTTGATCCCTATTGTCACTACTGATCACTTTTGACTAGGATTTCTCTCAGACATTCCCTTTAATGTTCAGTGATATTAGCAAGAATATTTCCCAGAACCACAACAAAGGCCTTTCAATTACTGTACTAGCTGTTAATGAGCTGATGGATGCTGATGGATCTTTGTTACCTCATTATTCTGTTATCTTTCTGCATTGCTAGCCAGACCAGAAAGGCAGTGCAGTTCTAAATTGAAACTTATGCCACATAAAGCAGTTATTCACAAAGTTCTCAAGAAACAGTTTATATTAGAGAAATTGCTTAGCAAGCCGCTGAGCTCTCTGAGTGTGTTTGTGTTGAAAAAACTTTCTCATTTTTCTGCTGTTCCCTTTTGTCTCATAGCTACTTTTATAATTTTTCATTTGTGAGGTCATTCATTATTAAAACAGCATTACAATGGACGTTTTGTTACAAGCAGCGTTGTTACTGTGAGACGCATTAGTATGGATTTGAACCATTTGTGGATGGTTGGGGGATACTTTCATCCCCAACAAAATTTAGCAAAATGTTTATTTAAATGATGGGGGTTTCAACACTGTATGTAATGCAGACCATTACAACTAAAGTCATTGTTGATGTTCATTTGTAAGAATTTTCTCTGCCTGATAAAATGGGTTTAAATACAATACCAGTCAAAAGACTTCTGTCCATTCAGTGTTTTTTCATGATTTAAAATGTTCTGTATTGTAGATTAATACTAAAGTCATCTAAACTATGAGTAAACACATCTGTAATTATTTAATAAACAAACAAGTAAACAAACCAGAATATGTTTATATTTGACATTCTTCACAGTAGGCACCTCTGGCTTAGATGCAGCTTTCTTGGCATTTTCTCAGTCAGCTTTATGAGGTAGTCACCTGGAATGACTTTCAGTTAACAGCTGTGTCTTGTCAAGAGTTCATGACTTGCATTTCTTGCCTCTTAATGTGTTTGAGACATCAGTTGTGTGTCTACTTTGAAGTAAAATCTAAAACATGTTTTGGTTTGTTTAACACTTTTAAGTTTACTACATGATTCACTATGTGTTCACTCAGAGTCTGGATGACTTCAGTGTTCATTTACAATGTAGGAATAAAATGTAAAAGAAAAACATAAACACTGAATGAGAAGGTGTGTCCAAACATTTGACTGGTACTGTACATGTTTAATACTTCAAAATACACTTAACATTGCAGTTCCCGTCTTTGCCATTTATAATAGCAGAGACACATTTGTAGAGGACTCAACACCAATCAGCAGTAGCATTAACTCCAGATGGCTTCAGACCACACCCACAAATGTATGGACCCAATAAGACCTCTGAAGGTGTCTTGTGGTATCTGGCACCAATACTTTAAAGCCCTGCAAGTTGTGAGGTAAAGCTGCCAGACATCATTACTGTTCCAGCACATCCCACAGATGCCCTGCTTCTTCGGATTCCTAGTTGTCTATCTGTAACGTTTTGGTGATCTGATTCTGATCTGAAGTGATCTGAATGCTTACACATTTTTTCCAACATCCAACACGTCTACAAAATCAAGTGTACGTTTTTGCATGCTCCATTTTTACTGCATTAATGTTGTGGCTGACAGGTGCATTAGTATACATTGTGTGCATTCCCTTTTTAACATAGTGAGGTTTACAGGTTTATATACACATTGCTGCTGATTGGATAAGACCTCTGACACAACCATCAACTGAAAGAAAGTGTATCTCAAAGATCACTCTACACTGTTTTGTAGTTTTGACAGAAAATGTCATTCAGCCTGGAAGCCATAGCAAGACGATGCACACTGTTTTGAGATTGAGAGCACCCCCGGTTCTTTTACAGGCCTGCATGTCGGATAAAAATGTACGAGTATAACAGCTGCCAGTTACTTTCACATCATTTTTTACTTCAGCATGTGACTGACAAATCAAGATGATGTACAGGCCCATTTAAGAAAAGTTAACTGGACTCCCAAGACAGACTGAAAACATGGAACTTAATGTGATGACAAAGGTTATGACCAATAACCTTATATCATTGTTATCTCATGCATATGCATATGTATGTGTATGTGTGTGTCTATATAATTATATTTTAGGGATGTATCAAATATTCAGCAAAAAATAAATAAAAAATAAGTGAAATAAGCCAATTTTATAAGTCAAATAAGTGAAAAGACTGAATAATTTACACAGAACAATGAGGTTTTTATTGACACTATTAACTTTTTGGACATTCAGAATTGTGTTTTTCCTCACCAATAAAACATAACTTCAGCAGCACAGTTACAGTTTGGTGCTGAAATGGAAGAAGACAACAAACTACAAGCACAACCTTTACTAAACTACACTTGTTATGATGAAGCCAGAATACAGCCGCTTAGCTTTGTGTTTGTGCTCGGCGGCTGCAGTGTTAGGGAGCGTCTCACAATTAGCAGAAGAAATGTGAAGTGCTTCAGTGTCTGTAGCCAATGACACTCACATTAAACACACAAAACATCCATGTGATGTCATTTTATATTCATTTATATTAATGAAAAACCTTGTTTGATGTTCTGTCTTCTGCTAAAACTTTTCATTTTGATGCATCCTTAATATATATAAACAGTGGACAGCTTTTACATATTCAGGTCAGTTATTATCATCACCGAACCCAACAGTTTTTCTACAAACAAAGGTCAGAACTGTGGTTGTATGGTTTTCTCTGTGGTTCAGTAAAACAAATAATGTGATTGTCACACTCTGAATTTCTGTGGTATTCCATCCATTTTAACCTTTTTACCACTGTGTTTTACCATTGTGACACAAATGGCTGTTTCTGAGTTTCTGTGTGGGATGTGTTATGGTATCTAGGTACCCGGACAGTGCAGCGTGTGAGTGTGTTGTGTCAAGGGTGAGAATTAAGAGTTCAAGCATTGAATGTTTCATCACCAATCCCAAATGTTCTGTGAACGTGAAAGTAAAGTTGTAGTCTCCCCTCAGATTAGGTATGTGTGCTTGGCAACCCTGACCCCCTCACCAGGCACTACCAGAACCCCCCACCCCCTTCATTTGTGCGCCAAATGACTTTTTCACACCCTAATGTTGAGTTCCTAGTTCACAGGCTAATGTTTTCAGTTGTGTATCTTAAGTGAACCTAAAACTGGTCATTTAGTGCTTTGAATGTGATATTGCTGTAAAAATGACTGTATCTTCTGTGGTTGTGCTGTAAATGACTGGATTGGAATCAAATTGAACTTAATGTAGACTTTTAAAATATGCTTACATCAGATCCAATTATTGATCTTTCAGAATGGATCAGGACACATATTTAATTTTGTACTCTTCAGTGACTGTGGGTGTGTATGTGTGCTACGCAGTCTGGAGCTCTGCACTGTTTTAATCCATTAATATCTCACTATGTTAATCATGTCTCCCTACAGTGAGGCAAAACATCACCTGCACCCCTGTTGCCCCACAGCTACAAGTCCCATTTTTAATGCCTCATGCCATTGGTTTGTTTCTCTTACCCACCTTACTGCCCCCTCTGTGCTGTGGTACCCCACACCTGGCTGGTAATTACCCCACTATCACGGCCTAATGCCTCTGTCAAACCCTCATTTAGCCTTTAATGCCTCCACAGCATGGCCTCTGACCTTCTCACTGATTAACTGGCCTCCAGAAGAATGCGTGAGGGAGAGAGAGACACACACAGAGGAGAGGGGGAAATGTGTGTGTGTGTGTGTGTGTGTGTGTGTGTGTGTTTGTTTGTTTGCAGCATGCAGGCTCTTGGAGGTTTTTGTTGGTTTTTCTCATTAGTGCAGGTTGGCAACATCCTGGCGACTGGCACTCTTATCTCATCTAAAGCCAGAATGGGTTAGGGAGCCCCTCGCCAGGTGCCTCTATAAACACACACCTGTTACAGCCTACACACACACACACACACACACACACACACACACACACACACACACACACAGACTTTGACATTGCAGAGTCATAGAGATAAGCTGTATATATGTCTGTGTGTATGGGTGCATAAGAGATGATATATAATTCTTATAATTGGTGTTAATTAGTGACGGCACAGAAATGCTGATACTCCTACCAATACTAAAACAATGATTATTGATTATTAGACAGTATATACCATGTTGATATACTGTATATTTTTTAAACTACTGAATAGATATATACTATATATATATATATATATATGTGTGTGTGTGTGT
>BRDA01015520.1:0-17818 GCA_036984385.1 Crenuchus spilurus | reverse complement strand
TTTTGCCTGGTTTGGAAGAGAGCATAGACTCATTGGGGGATACAGATGTACTAATGGCTTGTCTGATATTGTGGATTTTAGTATCAAAAAAATTTGCAAACTCATTACATCTCTCAGTTGAAACTAACTCAGGGGCTAGATATGCAGGTGAGGTTGTTAGTCTGTCGACTATGGTGAAAAGTACTTTGCTGTTTTTAATATTATTGTTAATAATGCTGGAGAAGAAGGATTGTCTAGCTTTGCACATTATTTTATTGTAATGACGCAGGCTGTCTTTGAAGATGTCTTTATGAATGTGAAGCTTGGTTTTACGCCATCTGCGCTCAGCCTTTCTGCATTCTCTCTTTTGGAGCTGAACTGCAGTATCATTTCATGAGCATTATCATGAGCAAGGAACCTAACCTTCAACTGCTCCCCGGGCGCCGTGGGTACTTCACTGCACGGATGGGTTAAATGCGGAGGTCAAATTACATTGTGTGCAATCACATTGGCCAAAGAATCTAATCTAAGAGTACAGAAGGTGGCAGTGAAGTTTTAGGAATATTTAAAATGCCATGCTTATTGATTATTCCAAACAATATTATTGGTTTGCAGTAACATACTTTTATTTTAGCAAATTTACTGCTGTTTTAGAAATGGTTTACAACTGAGTAAAAGAACAGTTTGTAAAACATTTAAAAAATGTTTAAAACATCTATTTTAATACATCGTTCAACTTAACAGGTGGAGTTTGTGTTCTTTTTCATGCAGCGGAGAAGGAGCTTCACTTACTTTAAGAACGATCTCTGCATTGATTGCACACTAATAAACAAAGACAGAATACTTTATTAAGTTTTATTTTTTCAAGTGGTTTTTTTAGCCCAAACAATTGTTGCAAATGCAACCGTTTCAGGATTTCAGGATGCATATGTGGACTAAACGGACATATCTAAACAGAAAAGTCCAGAATGGCTGTCCATCCAATGACCCTCAGATTGGCCTCCATCAAGTCAATTAAAAAGCTCAGACTGCAATACTGTTACATTACTAATATCAACACTCCTGAACCAGAGACTTAGACTAAGGAGAACAAGAACTGGACTGTGGTCCTATGTCCTCTTTTCAGATTTGAGTAAATGCTGCTTTTAATTTGGAAATCAAGAGTGGAGAATCCAAGGTGTCTGAAGTCCAGTGTGAAGTTTCTGCAGTCTATGGCGGTTTGGGGGGGTTGGTCATCTCATTTGCTGGCGCTGGTCCACAAGTCAACACAGTCAATTACTTGTGACATTTTAGAGCACTTCATGCTTCCATCTGCTGACAAGCTTTATGGAGATGCTGATTTCCATTTGCAGCAACAGTTCCAAATCTACTACCAAATGTTTTGGTGACCACTGTGCTTGACCAGCCAGCCAACTCATGAGCTATAAGCCATCCTGATCACCATTAAAACAAAAAAAAGGTTTGAAATACATCATTTTATGAATGACTATAAAACATATGACAGGTTACATTTTTGAACTAGATGATGAACAAAAATGAACTTTTAATGTATGACTGTATACGTAATTATGAGGCATGGTGGTAAAACATTAGCCTTAAGCCTGTAGAGTATCTGCTTGTATCAGACTCTTAATGTGATTCTTACCCTTAGGCCTTCGAGCGACGTAACTCCTCTCTTTCCTGGAGTGCACTTGAGTGTATGGAGGGCTTGTTCAGTCGAGCTACATGTTGTCAGAAACTCAGAATGTCCTTGAAAAACATCACACGCAAGAGAGGCTCTTTGTCAGAACCTTTCGACATGGATGAGACAAACATCGCCACTTCCTCCAGCTCCATGGATGGCCCCGATGAAGGTGACAATGCAGATGACCGCAGGACGGTTAGGGGCAGAACCCGGACAGAAAGTAGCCTAGCCAGGATGGAAGAAGTGCATTATGAGGCCCAAAGCCCAGATGAGGCCGCTCTGGTTCACGCAGCCAAAGCCTATGGCTTCACCCTGATGGAGCGCACTCCTGACCACGTGACTGTCCGGCTGCCTCACGGGAAGCTACTGAAGTTCAAGGTGCTGGACGTTTTAACCTTTGACTCAGTCAGGAGGAGGATGTCCGTAATAGTACGGCACCCTCACACTAAAGAGATTATAATGTACACAAAGGGAGCAGATTCTGGCATCATGGAGCGACTGCAGAACTTCTTTGAAGGTAGAGGCTAATGACAAATTATCCTCATCACTCTTCACTCATCTCCTCTTCTTTTATAAACAGTGTACCTCTTCGCTCTCCTCGCCTATTGTTTTTCCTCAGCCCTCCTCTCATTTCCCACCTTTTTTTCTGGCATACACACAGAGAAATTAACACCAAGGAGCAACTTTTTGTGGGTACTAGAACAAAAGATAAAAAAAGTAATTCATTATAAAGACCTATTATGTATACAGTTTACAAACCGGATTCCAAAAAAGTTGTGACACTAAACAAATTGTGAATAAAAACTGAATGCAATGATATGGAGATGCCAACATCTAATATTTTATTCAGAATAGAACACAAATCACAGATCAAAAGTTTAAACTGAGAGAATGTATCATTTTAACGGAAAAATATGTTGTTTAAAAAATTTCATGGCGTCAACAAATCCCAAAAAAGTTTGGACAAGGCCATTTTTACCACTGTATGGCATCCCCCCTTCTTCTTACAACACTTAACAGACATCTGGGGACAGAGGAGACCAGTTTCTCAAGTTTAGAAATAGGAATGCTCTCCCATTCCAATTGCTTCCACTTTGCACTGTAGAGTTTCAGCTGGCAACGGCAGATGGCACGGTGGATTGTGATCACTGACAATGCTTTCTGGAAGTACTCCTGAGCCCATTCTGTTATTTCCTTGACAGTGGCATTCCTGTTTGAGGTGCAGTGACGTATAAGGGCCCGGAGATCACGAGCATCCAGTAGAGTTTTACGGCCTTGACCCTTACACACAGCGATTGTTCCAGATTCTCTGAATCTTTTGATGATGTTATGCACGGTTGATGATGATAACTTAAAAGTCTTTGCTATTTTACGCTGGGTAACACCATTCTGGTATTGCTGCCCTATCTTTCTGCACAACAATGGTGGAATTGGTAATCCTCTTACCATCTTGGCTTCAGAGAGACACTGACACTCTGAGAAGCTCTTTTTATACACAATCATGTTGTCAATTGACCTAATTAGTGTTAATTGGTCTTCCAGCTGTTCGTTATATGCTCAATTTCCTTTTTCCAGCCACTTATTGCTACTTGTCCCAACTTTTTTGGGATTTTTTGACACTGAAATTTTGAATCAACATATTTCTCCTTTAAAATGTTACATTTACTCAGATTAAACTTTTGATCTGTCATCTATGTTCTATTACAAATAAAATATTGACATTTGCCATCTCCACATTAATGCATTCAGTTTTTATTCACAATTTGTTTAGTGTCCCAACTTTTTTGGAATCCGGTTTGTATGTTATATGTGGGCTGTAAACCAGACAATCAGTGTAGAGATGCCACCATTACCCACTCAAGGTCATGCAAACATCCTCTCCACACCAGCCATTCAGTTTAGCTTTTCACTTCGCTTAGCTCCTCTCTTGCACACTTCTCTGGCATACCGTGCAAATCAATATCAATGATCTTCCTCTTCTTTCTTCTCTGCTTTTTCTTCATCTCACTGTTCACACTGTTTTAGTGGATTCATTTCCCTCTGGCATCCATATTCTTTTTTGCTCCAGGATGCTATCCCAGCTGTACATTAACCAATCAGATTGTGCAGCATTAACAGGTTTTACATCCGTCCTTAATACACACTAGGAAGCTGTAACATCACATTGCTTTGTTTGAATGTCTCCAGATGAGTCACGAGTGAAGAGCAAGAGCACAGAATTAGCTATGAAGACCCAAAAAGACCTTGACATGTACGCCAGGGATGGCTTACGCACCTTGTGTTTTGCTAAAAAGGTAAATGTCTAAATTCTCTTCTTTGCCTGCAAGTTTTCCGACAAGACATTCAACATTTTCCTCCTCTCTTTTCTTTAAGGTTGTGAGTGAGCAGGTCTATAAGGACTGGTTCTTTAAGAGACAGGAAGCCATATCAGCCATTAACAGGAAAGAAGAGCTGCTCATGGACACTGCAGCAGACATGGAGAACAACTTCACCCTGCTGGGTAAACAGAAATCTATCAAACAGTAAAGCACATGGCTTCTGAGCCCTGTGAAGTGATGGTGAGCTATCTAGTCATGTTAACATGTGAAATACATCTGTCTATATGTCAATAGGGGCCACTGGTATTGAAGACCGTCTTCAAGAGAACGTCCCAGAAACCATCCAGGCCTTGAGAGAGGGAGGGATACAAGTATGGGTGCTCACAGGGGACAAACTAGAGACAGCTGTCAACATTGCCTATTCGTGCAAGCTGCTGGACCAGAGGGACCTGGTGTTCACCTTCAACACAGAGAACAAGGTGCTAAACTCACTCTACCGCACCTCACCTTGTGTGTGCAAACTGCATCGATTTACACTCAACTCAGGTCTGCTGCACTGCAGTGTAGCTTTGTGCATTAATGGCCAGACCATCGCTTTAAGCATCCGAGTGCTTTGTCCTGCATGCGATTAGCCACATGCAGTCAAGCTTTGTTAGCCCCTCTGAGAAAGCCCTACTCCACAAGGAGCTGCATTTAGTTTAACTGGGGCAGGCAAGACTTGGTTCTGTTCATCTCTATGGGCCCTCGGGGCTTGAATTGTGTGAAACCTGTGGTCAGGCATTTACGCTCAGCTGTAACAAGGCAGTGATTTGACAGACGTGCTGGTTTCCCCGTCCCTGAGAGCTCAGTGAAAGTGAATTTGCAGATGTTGAAAAGACTCTTTCCTCATCGCTGAGGAGGGGAGGAGACAGCTTCTGTACCCCTCCCTCATCCCAACTTGTTTTGACAGCATGCTATTCATGTGTTTTTATGCTTGTTGATACCTCAGGGACAAGCTGGCAGGTGTCTATTAATTCTGTATAAGAGGACACCTACTGTATGAACAGGATCCTAGCACTGCAGTACACTGTGAGCCACCGTAGTGAGAATGGACTTCTACAAGAAATCCATTCTCAGTCTTCACTACAGCAGCTCTAGAACATCCCATGATGTCAGCAGCTTCTGAGATGCCACCACTCGTCACCTGGTACACTATCATCATGCCCTTTAGGACATCAGTCACATCACATCCTTTGCCTGGGATGATTGTTTTACACTCTGATACAACTGACTGGTGTGCTCGCTAATTTATAGGTTCAGCAAACCCTGTCACATGGCAGACTCACCATATCAGTCATGATGCTTTTTGATGCCCATATGTTCTGATTATGCAAATGCAAAATGGGGGCATCCATGGCCTAGTGGTAAGGATCTGGTCTTGTGACCAGAAGGTCGCTGGTTCGATTCCCAGACAGGACATGACTGAAGTGCTCTTGAGCAAGGCAACTAACCCCCTAACTGCTCCCCAGGCGCCGGTGGATAAGGGCTGCCCACCGCTTCAGGCACAAATTCTCACAGCCTAGTGTGTTCACTAGTGTGTGTGTGTTTCACTGCATGAATGGGTTAAATGTGGAGGTGAAATTCCATTGTGTGAAAATTACATTGACTAAATTGGTTCATATTAATTAATTAATTATGATTTTTTCAAATTCACTATTATTGGTAGTGCTGTCGGGACATTAGCCTTGGTATTGCACTGAAAAGAAAATCCCCGCCCCTTGTGTTGGCTCCTTATAAGAAAATTCCAGATTGTTTGTAAGGTAACTAAGTAGCATATACAGACGCATTCCAAAAATTTTGAAAAGTTGATTAATTTCCATAATTCCATTCAAAACGTTAAACTTTCATAGATTATATATTCAGAGCCCACAATTTAAACGATTTCAAGTATTTATTTCTTTATTTTCACATAAATTGGGCTTCCAGCTCATAAAACCCCCCAAAACGGGATTTCAAAAAATTAGGATACTTTGGAAAAATCAGCCCAAATTTTGCAGGGCATGAATGTTTTAATCTGAGTGTGACTCAGTGGAATGGGTCTGTATATGCCAGCCCAAGGACTACAGATCCTCTTGGTGCATCTGCACCAAGAGTGTCAAACTCCATCCTGGAGGTCAGATTCCTGCACATTCTGGTGATCTTCCTGATTCAACTCAGCATGTTTAATTGTAGTGTCAGAGCAGAGAAATCACCAAACTGTGCTGGACACCAGCTCTCCAGGACCGATTTTTGACACCACTGATCTATATAATATAAACTGCAAATCCAATGAAGCTAAGCAGGTCTGGCTCTGGTTAGTACTTGGATGGGAGACCTCCCAGGAAAAGCTTGTGTATCTGTTGGAAGTGGTGTTGGTGAACAACTCCGCTACTCCTCTGTTCCGTGAGGATGCCAGTGGTCCAGTGTGGTGTTAGGGACACTGTTCTGTATAAATGGTGCCATCTTTCAGATGAAAGTGAAGTCCAGGTTCTCTGTGGTCAGATAAAAATCGCGGCTCATTTCCTCTAAAAGGGTAGAGGAGTTATACTGATGTTCTGGATAAAAGTCCCAATGCTAATCATCTCCATCTTCAAAAACTGGCTCAGTCTCTCCTCACTGTCTGGGTATTAGCTAATATGTGCTGAGAGTTGTGGTGCGGATCGGCTGCAGGTGGATGCTGATGATTGGTGGTGGCTGATGCGCAGCAAAAATTTAGCTGGTGCACCCACCGACAAATGGTGCCCTATGTGCAGTGCGTAGTCAGCGTATGCGGAGCGCCGTCCCTGGTTTCAAATGTCGCACTAAATAAATTGAATGCAAAATTAGCATCACACAAACTTCAATTTCTTAATTATTAAAAAAATTATCACAAACTGTTGAGCTATAAATGCTAATAGGCTTGTTTACATGGTTGTTTACATTCTTTGTGAGCTAAATTTAATTATATGCAATTGATTATCATTTTTATTTATTGTGCACTATAATCCTTAATTCTCAGGCCTGCATAGTCCAGTCCTAACTTTTCTTTCTTCCTTTCTGTCTTTGTCTGCAGGACGTGTGTAAGACCATGCTGATTGGGACTTTGGAGGAGATGCCGCGGTACAGGAGCCTGGAGAATGACCCCAGCATTGGGTTGGTGATTGACGGGTGCACCCTGAGCTTTCTCCTGGAGGATGACCTGCAGACGCAGTTTGTGCAGCTTTGCAAACACTGCCGTGCCGTGTTGTGCTGCAGGGCTACTCCTCTGCAGAAGAGCAGGGTCGTCACGCTGCTGCGTCAACGTCTTAAGGTCATGACCCTGGCTATAGGTAATGCACAAGTCAACATCCTGTGGTTTATTAGACTGAAGTCATTTAGAATCACTAATCACTTATAATCACTGTAGCAGTGTATTCGTTATATGACAAATACATCATTTTTGACATAATCTCCCTGTTTTTCAATACACTTTGACCTTCTATCACCAAGCTTTTATATTCCTCATTAAGACATTAAGTGTTTGGCTGAGCTTTGACTTCAGACGTGAATCTCCATCCTCTTATGGCTTCTTTTAGGGGAACAAGTAGTTGCTAGTCTGATGGGGCAGGATCAGGACTATAGGAAGCTTTAACACCTTAAAACCACATTTTTGGACAGTGTCAGCAGTGTGGGTATTGGTGTGCATTGTTTTACATAGGCAGGTTAGCTTACAGGTATGGTTACAAAAACAGAATGTATCAAGACGGTTAGCAAAAGTACAAATGGGGGGCATCAAGAAAGTAACCGAGAGAGTCAAAAGCCGGGTATCAACACAGCCAACAGGCTTGGAAAGCACTGGAACAGATACAATCCTTTGCAAGGAATGTAAACAAACGGTTTATATAAGGTCCTTGATGAAGAGCAGGTGCAACTGATTAGATCTCCAAAACGGCCTGTAATTGATCCCTGTCGTTCCCATGATCTCCTGGGAAGTGACATTCTGCGAGTGCTAACAACTGTGGCCAGTAGAAGTTGTAATATAACTAAAGTGCAGATACTTTTGACCTCCTTATAGTCAGTGAGAATTAAAATACGGTTCACAAGATGTACAGTGTACCATTAACGGCAGAGCAGTGAATCTGTACATTTGAACTGTACTGTATGCAGGGGCGTAGCAGCAAATTCGGGGCCCTGTACACTCTCAATGTCAGTGGGCCACTATAATGCCAGTAAACGAGGCACATGAGCAAAAAAAGGGGGGTATTTATTTAAATAAAAAAGCATAAATAAGGTTTTAAGCTGCAAACAGATCAGATTATGTTGATGTAGCTGTTTACATGTTGATATGCAGCAGAAATATTGCTGGTGGATCATTTATTAAGTCTCAGCACAGAGTTTCACTTTTAGCTCTGCTGTGTTAGTACACAATAGACTTTAGCACTGAACCAAAAGACTAACTTACCTTAAACTTAAGGTAAACAACTCGCATTTAGGCAGCAATTCTACCAGTCAGCAGCTAACTAGCTCTCTCTCTCTCTCTCTCTCTCTTGCTAATCAACATACCAACATAAGGGGGGGTCGGAGGGGTGAGCTGACCCTTGAATAGTTGAACAACGATCTAATCTTACTTTGTCTCTGCTCATGTCTAACCTCAGGCTCATCTTCATAAGAGCTGACAGGCCTGGCCACTGCTGCTCCTGCTGCACCAGCTGCACCAGAGCCACTGTTTGTTTCTGAAACTGGTTAAAGTTGATAACTAACATTAGCGGCTCATAATTGTCTTAATACTTACAGCCATAAGCAGCCTGCACTGTAAAAAAAAAACTGTAAAATTTACGGTAAAAAACTGGCAGCTGTGGTTGCCAGAATTTTACAGTCAAATATACGGTCAGACTGTATGATAAATTACAGTATGCATGTTCGACAACCGTGAATTTTACGTTCAAGAACCATTTTTTTCACAAATTACTACTGTAAAAAACACAGATATACGTTGTAAAAAATTTATATATTATAAATAATTATTTTAAATAACATACTTATTAATGCATTACTTGTACAATAAAACACTATCATGGCATGACAAACAAAATAGGTTTTCATATAGTATTTTATTTTAATTGCATGGTAAAAGGGCGGCACAGTGGCTTAGTGGTTAGCACGTTTGCCTCTCAGCACTGAGGTCTTGGGTTCGAGTCCCCATCTGAGCAGAATTTCCATGTTGTCTGCGTGGGTTTCCTCCAGGGTCTCCGGTTTCCTCCCACAGTCCAAAAACATGGAGGTCAGGTGAATTGGCTACTTTATACATAATAAAAAAAAAAGTGTGTGACTGGCACCCTGTCCTGGGCTTAGTTGAATAGTGTAATGCCCTGCACCCAGTGAGGGCCGTACATTTTACAGTGAAATTCTGTCAATGTAGTTTTCACTGTAAATACAGTGTATTTTTACAACGTATATCTGTGTTTTTTACAGTAGTAATTTGTGAAAAAAATGGTTCTTGAACGTAAAATTCACGGTTGTCAAACATGCATACCATAATTTATCATACAGTCTGACCGTATATTTGACGGTAAAATTCTGGCAACCACAGCTGCCAGTTTTTTACCGTAAATTTTACGGGGTTTTTTTTACAGTGTGGTTGGCAACCAACTAAACTAACGACTTCACATGAGCCTACAAAAATCAGCAGCAGCTGTCTGGAGTGGACTACTTTAACTTTAATTGGACTTTGCATAATAAGAAAACTAGGTTCACCTTTGGGAAAGTAAGCCGTCAACAGCTCTTTGGGCAGCATGATGTGTAGCACCCAGGTCATTCAATCTGGGCTCACTGATGTTACACTTGTCGCTAGTCGCTGTTGGGCGGACTAACCATTTTGGGCCTCCAAGAAGGGGCCCCAGAATGTCCAATATGTTGAGAGGACTGTGACTAAAGTTCATTCCCTCAGTTGATATTGTCAATATATTTGAAATATGAATTAATAAATAATTTGAGGGCCCAATTCATTCGAAATAAAAACATAAAAAAAAAAATATCAGGATTTTTATGGACCCCTCCCCCTACTCAGGGCCTGGGTAGTCAAGTCCACTTTTCCCCCCACTACCACGCCCATGACTGTATGTATTGACAATTCATTGACTGCATTGAGTAGAGCAGCATATTTAGCAGATTGCTTTGATTAGAGCAGCTAATTAAGAGCTAATTAAGAGTTCTAATTAAGACTTTTGTGTAATGGCCCCGCCCCTTTTTGAGTTTGACTGAAGTCTTTGCCAATTTAATATCATTAATTAAGAATACTGTACTGATATTTAGCTTGAGAACCCAAATCCTATGTCCACTCAGAGGTTGGTGAGATGGGCACAATTCGGTTACCTTACTGAAACACCAGGCATTGTATTTTCAGACATGTGTCACTTTTCTGTTGTTAAAAGTCTTTATTTTGCTGTTTTGTTTGTCTATTTAATGTAGTTTTACTATTGACTAATTAACTACATTGCTAACATTGCTTAACTGGACATAATAATTCCAAATACACTATATGTCCAAATGTTTGTGGACACCCATTCTAGTGAATGCATTCAGCTGCTTTAAGGACACAGATGTACAAACACACAGCTTGTCTAGTTCCTGTAGAGAAGTACTGCCAATAGAATAAGACTCTCTAGAGCAGGTGCACATAAACATACTGGCATCATGCCTAGAGGGATATAAAGCCCCCCAGTATTGCAGTACTTCTGTGATGAGTTGGAGATGAGGTGGTGATCATCCAACATCCTGAGCTCAATCTGGTCACTGAATGCAATCAGATCCACACAGCAATGCTGCAAAATCTAGTAGAAAGTCATGGTCATTCTGATGGCAAGGAAGTGATGTATGACTGCTCAGTCATGTACAGGTAACACGTCTAAACGCTAACTCTTCTGCACTTCCAGGTGATGGTGCCAATGATGTAAACATGATTCAGGCAGCAGATGTGGGCGTGGGAATATCAGGGCAAGAAGGGATGCAGGTTAGTGTTGCCCTTTAAAGACTCTGTTTTCAGAGATTAAGAGGATCAACTGAGTCACTCATTCATTGTTGAATGATACTGAATGGCATTTCTGTCGTGACTGTGTGTGTTTGGGTGTGTTCTCATAAGGCTGTCATGGCCAGCGACTTTGCGATATCTCGCTTCAAACATCTGAAGAAGCTTCTGCTGGTTCACGGACACTGGTGCTACTCACGGCTGGCAAACATGATCGTCTATTTCTTCTACAAGAATGTGGTAACTATCACAGTGTCAGCAACCTTTCTATGAAGTGTGATTATACGAAAATAAATCTCCAAAATGGTCAGGTTAAAGGAGAAGGCCAGAACATTCTCCGCTAGTTCTTAACACGATCCTTAATTTAAGGATTTTTTGACTAAATTTTATGCTTAAATCTTAGTGGTTTTAATACAGAAACAAATGCAAAAATGGCTTCATTTTTTTAAACGGCTTCAAATTAGTGAAGAAAATGAGTTTTATGGTTTGTAATATAATGACACACTGTATGGTTTACATTTTACTGCTGAACACAAGAAAATGCACTTTTAGATTTTTTTCAGGCTGCGCAGCACCAAAGAGACTTTATGTAGGTTCATCTCGCAACTCAGATTTGTGCCACTAGAGGGCAGCCTTCAGCATAACAAAAACTCTTGAGTGATCAGTAAAAGGTTACAACCAAAATTCAATGCTTTAACTTTTTTAATACTTATTACAAAAATATATGGCACATGTTTAATTTGTGGCAAAATCTTTCATTTATTTATTTTGCCAATTTATCCCCTTCCTAGCCAGTTAGCCCATCCCATCCATTAGGACTCTCCCCATCACTTTTTGTACTGTCCCTGACTCTAGAAGGGTGAAGTCATCCACAAGCCTCCTCTGATGTGTTTGATGTGGCCACCACCTCTTTTTGAACTACCGCTGATACACACGGTTGGAGGAAAGCGCAGAATTCCCAGCTCTGAATGGACCAATCAATAGATGCCTGGGGCAGCGAACATTACAATGTGAAAGTGATAGGGAGAGAGAGAGGCATCTACCCATCCAGAGAGATCACAGCCAATTTTTACTCTCTTGGGCCCCGGCTGTCGATGGCAAACAGCATGACCAGGATTCAAACTCGCGATGCTCTGGTCATAGTGTCAGCGTCTTAGCCTCGAATCCCATTCTTGCAGCTTGCCGTTGACAGCTGGAGCCCAAGATGCAATGCTATCTCTGGGTGAGTAGATGGCGCTCTCTCCCCATCACTACTAAGTAATGTCCGCTGGCTTAGGTGTCTGTTAGCTGATGTATCAGAGCTGAGGATCCTGTGCTTTCCTCTGGGATGTGTTGGCTGCTCAGCGATGATTGATCAGTAACAGTTCGAAAAGAGGCGGAGCCTGTCTTCACATGCATCAGAGGAGACTGTGCTAGTCTTCACCCTCCTAGAGTCAGGGGCATTGCAAGTGATTGGAATAGTTGTAATGGACTGGGTTGGGCTACAGTTAAAAATGTAAAAAAAATATATATATATTTTATTGGAAGCTCAATTAGCATCAAAAACTTGAGCAGAAAGAAATGACTTTTGGCTTCATGACATGTCCTTGTGTATGTATATGTAAATTAGAAAAGAAGACAGTAATGATTGTAAGAAAATAAGGAATAGATGCCAGATCCATCACAGGGTCCAGGCTACTTAAGAGGGTAATGAAAATGTATGTAAAGACATTCTGTTGCAAGTAATTCGGGTGTGTTTACGTTGGTTCGTTATTAGAAGAAGCAGTTTACTTGAAAGCAGTTACATCCATGCAGAGGATCACAATTACAAATAGAAACAGACAGCAGTGCTGTATGACTGAGCTGCACTATCATCCACTACCTTCCCCCGCTTTGACCTTGAGATGACGTGGGATGCTTTCATTAGTAACTGCTAACCCCCCCTTATCTCCCACCAGGCCTACGTCAATCTCCTCTTCTGGTACCAGTTCTTCTGTGGCTTCTCCGGCACTGCCATGATTGACTACTGGTTCATGATCTTCTTCAACCTCCTCTTCACTTCTGCCCCGCCCATCATGTTTGGCATCATGGACAGGGAGGTGTCTGCCCACGTGCTGATGGAGCTTCCCGAGCTCTATAAGAGGGGTCAGCACACTGGGGTCAGTGCTGGCAGTCCTACGTTTACACTCGTTGAATAAGACGGTTTTAGAAGTCTTCATCTTTATGTTCTCTTCTTTTAGATGCTGGGATTTAAAAAAAATTAGTGTTTCAGACAAAAAAATTGAGCTAGCTGTGCTCTGGTGGTTAGATATCTTGACTTGTGACCTGTAGGTTGCCGGTTTGATCCCAAGGCAGGTCATGACTGAAGTGCCCTTGAGCAAGGCACCTAACCCCCAACTGCTACCCGGGCACCGGATAGGGCACTGCTTTGGGCACATGTTCTCACAGCCTAGTGTGTTCACTAGTGTGTGAGTTAAAATATGAATTGACATATTTTAAGCCTTTGTTTGTGTTAAAGTTGATAATGTTTGTATAGTAATTTACTCAGACTCCAACTATTCATTCATTCATTATCCCACCCGCTTAATCCTTATCAGGGTCGCGGTTAGTCCCCTACCCCCTCACTGGGCGCAGGGTAGGGCATTACACTAATCAACCAAGCCCAGGACAGGGTGCCAATCCATCGCTGGGTGCACACATATGCACGCACAAACACACACACACTTACGGACAATTTAGAGTACCCAATCCACCTGATCTCCATGTTTTTGGACTGTGGGAGGAAACCGGAGACCCCGGAGGAAACCCACGCAGACACAGGGAGAACATGAAAACTCCGCTCAGATGGGGACTCGAACCCAAGACCTCAGTGCTGTGAGGCGAACGTGCTAACCACTAAACGACCGTGCTGCCCCAGACTCCAACTAAAATATTCTATTAATTGGAGGGCGTTGGTGCAGTTTTGTTCAGTCTGAAAACCGTAGGGGTGTAAAAAATAACCGATTTTGACTTAAAGATGTGAGTGCATCGGTACATGGACCCCTGAATCAGTCTATTTGTAAAATGAACTGGCCGATGGCCCGATTCAAGAGCTGTCAATCGGTTTCGTGTGCTTCTGCTGCGCTCTCTCTCTTGCTCTCGCTCTCTCCCCCTCCCGCTCCCCCTCCCTCGCCCCCCTTCTCTCTTTCGCTCTCTCTCTTTCTCGCTCTCTCTCATGAACTGTCGCGATTCTCGTCACAGTCATGTTTGAAAGACAAACGTGTCCGACCACATATATAGTGTACAATGCTCCACCGAGCTTAAAATCTAAAGTTTAGAAGAATTTCTGTCTTTAAATGAAGAACGGAGAACATTTGGTGAGACGACATGAGGAAAGTGGCGATGAGGACACTAACACCGTTAGCCCAAAGACACGGCAGGACAAACTTCCTCCAGCCAAAACTCGACCACAGCTCAGGTAGAGCCAAAGTATTAACGGCTTCAATAGCCCGGTTCATTGTCAAAGACTTAAGACCATACTGTGTGGTGGAGAATGAGGGTTTTGGGGACTTGTTTAAAACATTGGAGCCCCAGTATCACATCCAACACCACAGTATTTTACTGTTTCTGACTTCACATGTCAAATACAACTTTACTAGTTCTCTAGTATTTCATTAATCTGTCTGAAAACAAAACACATTTTAGTATTAACTTATGTTGAATCATAATGTAAATGATCTATTTTAAACAAGTAACTCGTATTACTTACTACCCGATTATACTGAACCAAATCGTATCGAAATCCTCCTCAATCAAATTGAAGCGAATCGAATCGGTCCAATTTAAAATCGTTTCTGAATTGTATCGTACTGCATGAATCGAGATACATATCGGATCGTCACTTATTGGACAGATATACACCCCTAGAAAACAGTAATCGAATTCGGGTGCGGATGAAACAAACCGTACCGAGACCTGCTAGAGGAGCTGTTCTCGGTCCAGTCCCAAATAAACTCAGGAGCTATTCGCTTGGGCTCAGAATGTAATCTGACCTCAGTCTTACCCAACTAGGCTTTACTCCACAAGTTTGATCTAAATGGAGAACCGGTTAGCGCCAAAACTGTACTGTAGCTGCTGTCACGTGTCACTAACCCACCACATAGACTGTGTCACAGCAGATAAGTGAGGGCTCTCAAGACAGTTACACAGCGCAAATGGAGGCGTGGCTTAGGACAGGTGAGTGCCACGCGGCAACCACGACACAGTAGATAAACACAATGTGGCAACAGCGACAGTTTTAGTTTTTCCTGCTCTTGCTCCCTCCCCAAAAGTGTTTGTATCTTCTGCCTGTAGCTCCTGACATTTACAGAGTCCACTTTTCATCCCTGCCACCTCTTCATTTCAATGGAAAGCTCTGCAGCTGCCTTAAACTTGAGTAAAACCACATGTAACCCTAAGCCTGAGAGCAAGGAAAAGCTGCAGTGTTGGCTATGAATCCATGTCTGTTATTTACACTGAGACATCCAAAAATTAGTATTAACGTGACCACTGAGCTCTCTCCAGGTGGGTAGACGGCACTCTCTCCCCATCACTACTAAATAAAGTCTGCTGGCTCAGCGGTATGTACCAACTGATGTATCAGAGCTGAGTGCTTTGGTTGCCTGGTAATGATGTATCAGCCACAGAGGCGGAGCCTGAATTCAAATATATTGAAGTCCTCTTAAGCTAATCTAAGAATAATGTGCACAGTTGTTGCAGATGCTTCAGCGCAGTCACCGAACATTCGCTAACCCAGGTCACCGTAAACAACTGAGCAACAGTCTGAAAGCTACGTTGTACAGCCCTGTAATCCACAGTCATAGTAATTGACAGGACTTCATAAAACATGCAGCTAGGCACCATGCAACATTATTCACATGTTTTTGTGTCATCTAAAATTTAAAGCACTACTTAAAAACTGCTGTTGTTGCTAATGTTGAATGAAGGCTTGTCAGGCCACATTAGCCTCATGCACAGATCATGCTAACTTTCGCCCCACTAGGTTTCATGCATTGTTGACCACATTAGCATTTTTAAGTGAAGTATTCTTTTACATCTGGCAGGACATCAAACAGTGACAAGATAGGACTGTTTTATGACTGATTCTGACTCGTTTACTTGACTTTCAGGGATACCGGCGCTCAACCTTCTGGATAGCTATTCTAGATGCCTTCTATCAGAGTCTCATCTGCTTCTTTGTCCCATACCTGGTAAGAAGGCCGTTTAGAATGATGATGAAGTCAGACTTTCTCACAGCTTTTCAGGCAGTTTGTTGACAGGTTCTCTCATTTCTTTTTGTAAGGCCTACAATGGCTCTGATATTGACATCTTCACTTTGGGAATTCCCATGAACACCGTGTCTCTGTTCACCATCATCCTTCATCTGGCTATCGAGATCAAGAGTTGGGTGAGTCGTTCTGAAAGGAGGTTGATTAAGAACACACTTTATCTCGACTGGACTTTTGTAGATGAAACAACACATTAAGAACATCTCAACAATGTTTGTAAGGAGTGAAGCTCCTGAGCACATTCAGTAGATGATTAGAAAAGTGTTTACACTTTATTTGGGGAGTCTGAGAGTCATAGCTGTAGATGTTCACCTGGGAACCTTATAGACCTTCAACAACTGGATTTATGGACTGGATTAAGGTTAAGGTTAGGATTAGGACCAGGATGAGGGTTTGGACTAGATTTAAGTTGAGGTTAAGGTTAGGATTAGGGTCAGGGTGCGGATTTGGATTAGGTTTTAGGTTGAGGTTAAGGTTAAGATTAGGGCCAGGGTTAGGGTTAAGATTAGGATTAGGTTTTAGGTTGAAGCTGAGGTTATGTTTTGGAGTCAGAGTTGGGGTTAGAATTAGGTTTTAGTTTGAGGTTAAGGTTAGGATTAGGGCCAGGGTCATGGTTGGGATTAGGTTTAAGTTTGCAGTTAAGATTAAGGCCAGGTTGAAGGTTAAGATTAGGTTGTGGTTTGAGATTAGGGTTAGGATAAGGACCAGGGTGAGGGTTGGGGATAGGTTTTGGGTTGAGATTAGGGTTAGGATTAGGACCAGTGTGAGGGTTGGGGATAGGTTTTGGGTTGAGATTAGGGTTAGGATTAGGGCCAGTGTGAGGGTTGGGGATAGGTTTTGGGTTGAGATTAGGGTTAGGATTAGGGCCAGTGTGAGGGTTGGGGATAGGTTTTGGGTTGAGATTAGGGTTAGGATTAGGGCCAGGGTGAGGGTGGGGGATAGGTTTTGATTGATATTAAGATTAGGGTTAGGATTAGGGATAGGGTGAGGGTTGGGGATAGGTTTTGGGTTGAGATTAGGGTTAGGATTAGGGATAGGGTGAGGGTTGGGGATAGTTTTTAGGTTGAGATTAGGGTTAGGATTAGGGCCAGGGTGAGGGTTGGGGATAGGTTTTGGGTTGAGATTAGGGTTAGGATTAGGGCCAGGGTGAGGGTGGGGGATAGGTTTTGATTGATATTAAGATTAGGGTTAGGATTAGGGATAGGTTTTAGGGTTGGGGATAGGTTTTGGGTTGAGATTAGGGTTAGAATTAGGGCCAGGGTGAGGGTTGGGGATAGGTTTGGGTTGAGATTAGGGTTAATATTAGGACCAGGGTCAGGGTTATAGTTGAGATTAGTTTTTAGATTAAGGTTAAGGTTAGCATCATGGTCATGGTTGGGATTAGGTTAGGGTTATGACCAGGGTTAGGTTTGGGATTAGGTTTTAAGGTTGAGTTTAAGGTTAAGGTTACTACCAAATGTAAATAATACGGCAACAAGAAATGTATTCAGTGTATTCAGATGTGTCACTGATATATTGAAAAAGTTACTGATAGTCTGTTTAAAGTTTATTA
>BRDA01015514.1:0-32146 GCA_036984385.1 Crenuchus spilurus | reverse complement strand
AATATTAGATGTTGGCATCTCCACATCATTGCATTCAGTTTTTATTCACAATTTGTTTAGTGTCCCAACTTTTTTGGAATCCAGTTTGTAGCATTCTCCAGCTTTGTGGGCATCAATTTTCAGAGTGATAGGCAGATGCTTAAATGTTGGCACAAGGTTTGAGGAGTAAAATTATTTATGAAGCTTTAAAATTTGTATTACTTGGCCATTCCTAATGATGACTGAACAAACATAGCACTAACAAACTAATTAAGGTCTGAGAGATTGCTAAAAATGATTTGAAACTCAAATTACTCAGGGTGCCCAAATGTATTTTTTGTTGTAAAAACAATGGTCTTATTTCAAATGTTGAGTCAAATAATAAACAATGTTTTATCTTTATGCCTTTTAAATCAGTTTCATGGGGCTTTTGCATGCCACTGTATGTGTGAATGGCATATTTACTAGATGTTAATTGAAACTAGCTATTTAGAAACTCACCATCCAAGCAAATACAATCCCTTACTTCACTGTTCCCTCACTGTAATCAGATCTTTTTTGTTAAGTATGTAAACAAATTCAGACTGTGTTTAACATTAAAAAAATAACATTATTTAACTTAACCAGAACATGTTCTTTTTGACATAAACACATATATTATATTATATTGTAAGATTTAAACACTATGAAAACATTGACAATAGGCAGTGCAGGCAAAATATTTGCGTCTAATAGATCCAATCAGATCTCCAAGCACCAAGAGAGAGAGAGCAGACCTGTCAGGGTGGGACAAAACTGTAGCTTAAACATTCACTACACATAAGACAATACAGAAGACTACAATTACACATTTTATCTTTACCTGATCAGTCACACTCTGTAGAATTGCTTTAAAATTGTATTAAGTTCTGGCATGTCAAAAATGTTTGAAATTCAGAAAGTTCTTAAGTCCAAAATGAAGTTAGTCTCGCAAATTTTACTCCAGTAATATTTTCTTATGTTACATAAGAGACTATTATGATATTCTTTCAAAGTTGGCAAATACTGTTTTCATGGATTTTATTAGCTAGAAGCCCAAATTATGTGAAAATAAACAAATAAATACTTGCAATCATTTAAATTGTGGGCCCTGAATCTTAAATCTGAAAGTTTAATGATATCCTTTCAAAGTTGGCAAATACACAAATGTTTTAGTAGCTAGAGGCAGCCAGTGGATTTCAATAGAAAGTAAAACTGAGAAACTAACTACCTTTGTCACACCATTTGGACAATGTTTTTTCACTGACTTTCCCTAGGCATTTTCCAAAGAGACATCCAAAGCAGTTCAAAACCCAGGAGGGAGTAGAAATTTATATAGATGACATTCTCATGACAGAAGCAGAACATGAAGAGAGACTTCAGCATGTGCTGCAGACCTTGGCAGATGCAGGTTTAAAACAAATAAAGAGAAGTGTCACTTTTGTCAAAGACAGCTTAAATACCTAGGGCACTGTACAGATGAGAATGGCATTAGTCTCTACTCTGACAGGGTGAAGGCTGTCACTAAAGCCAGCAGAGAATGAATCTGGTTTTGAAACACTTTCTAGGGATGGTATATTACTTGAGATTTCTCTCAAACGATTAGAAATGATTAAACCTCCAGCAACTTCCTAAAGAAAAGTGGTACATGGGTGTGGGCTGCTTTTTGAGGGAAGATCTTCCAAAATGTAAAACCACTAATATGTGTTTGTGTGTGCATATGTTTTGCTTTCTTTGAAATTGTAAACCTAACTGTGTTAAGTGCATTGGTGAGCAGTTTTGGGATTGGAGTTGTGCTTCAGTAGCCAAAGGTTGGCAAATTTAAATGAGTAGTATTTAGCTCCAGGGTCCTAAAAGAGACAGAAAAAACATTCTTCCCTCATAGAGAAAGAGAGTCTGGCTATTATGTTGCCAAAGCGAAGAAATGTCTGGTGGTTGTCTTGACAAAGAGAAGAAATATCTGGCTGTCGTGTTGACAATGTGAATAAATGTTTGGCTGTTGTGTTGACAACAAGAAGAAATGTTTGGCTGTTGTGTTGACAACAAGAAGAAATGTCTGGCTGTTGTGTTGACAAAGAGAAGAAATGTCTGGCTGTTGTGTTGACAACAAGATGAAATGTCTGGCTGTTGTGTTGACAAAGAGAAGAAATGTTTGGCTGTTGTGTTGACAACAAGAAGAAATGTCTGGCTGTTGTGTTGACAACAAGAAGAAATGTCTGGCTGTTGTGTTGACAACGAGAAGAAATGTCTGGCTGTTGTGTTGACAACGAGATGAAATGTCTGGCTGTTGTGTTGACAACGAGAGGAAATGTCTGGCTGTTGTGTTGACAAAGAAAAGAAATGTCTGGCTGTTGTGTTGACAAAGAGAAGAAATGTCTGGCTGTTGTGTTGACAACAAGATGAAATGTCTGGCTGTTGTGTTGACAACTAGATTAAATGTCTGGCTGTTGTGTTGTCAAAGAGAAGAAATGTCTGGCTGTTGTGTTGACAAAGAGAAGAAATGTCTGGCTGTTGTGTTGACAACGAGATGAAATGTCTGGCTGTTGTGTTGTCAAAGAGAAGAAATGTCTGGCTGTTGTGTTGACAACAAGAAGAAATGTTTGGCTGTTGTGTTGACAACGAGATGAAATGTCTGGCTGTTGTGTTGACAACGAGATGAAATGTCTGGCTGTTGTGTTGACAACTAGATGAAATGTCTGGCTGTTGTGTTGTCAAAGAGAAGAAATGTCTGGCTGTTGTGTTGACAACGAGATGAAATGTCTGGCTGTTGTGTTGTCAAAGAGAAGAAATGTCTGGCTGCTGTGTTGACAACGAGATTAAATGTCTGGCTGTTGTGTTGACAACTAGATGAAATGTCTGGCTGTTGTGTTGTCAAAGAGAAGAAATGTCTGGCTGTTGTGTTGACAAAGAGAAGAAATGTCTGCCTGTTGTGTTGACAACGAGATGAAATGTCTGGCTGTTGTGTTGACAACGAGATGAAATGTCTGGCTGTTGTGTTGACAACGAGATGAAATGTCTGGCAGTTGTGTTGACAACAAGAAGAAATGTCTGGCTGTTGTGTTGACAACGAGATGAAATGTCTGGCTGTTGTGTTGTCAAAGAGAAGAAATGTCTGGCTATTGTGTTGACAACGAGATGAAATGTCTGGCTGTTGTATTGACAACGTGAAGAAATGTTTGGCTGTTGTGTTGACAACGTGAAGAAATGTTTGGCTGTTGTGTTGACAACGAGATGAAATGTCTAGCTGTTGTGTTGTCAAAGAGAAGAAATGTCTGGCTGTTGTGTTGACAAAGAGAAGAAATGTCTGGCTGTTGTGTTGACAACAAGAAGAAATGTTTGGCTGTTGTGTTGACAACGAGATGAAATGTCTGGCTGTTGTGTTGACAACGAGATGAAATGTTTGGCTGTTGTGTTGTCAAAGAGAAGAAATGTCTGGCTGTTGTGTTGACAATGAGAAGAAATGTCTGCCTGTTGTGTTGACAACGAGATGAAATGTCTGGCTGTTGTGTTGACAACGAGATGAAATGTCTGGCTGTTGTGTTGACAACGAGATGAAATGTCTGGCAGTTGTGTTGACAACAAGAAGAAATGTTTGGCTGTTGTGTTGACAACAAGAAGAAATGTCTGGCTGTTGTGTTGACAACAAGAAGAAATGTCTGGCTGTTGTGTTGACAACAAGAAGAATTGTCTGGCTGTTGTGCTGACAAAGAGAAGAAATGTTTGGCTGTTGTGTTGACAACGAGATGAAATGTCAAGCTGTTGTGTTGACAAAGAGAAGAAATGTCTGGCTGTTGTGTTGACAAAGAGAAGAAATGTCTGGCTGTTGTGTTGACAACGAGATGAAATGTCTGGCTGTTGTGTTGACAACGAGATGAAATGTCTGGCAGTTGTGTTGACAACGAGATGAAATGTCTGGCAGTTGTGTTGTCAACGAGATGAAATGTCTGGCAGTTGTGTTGTCAATGAGAAGAAATGTCTGGCTGTTGTGTTGACAACAAGAAGAAATGTCTGGCTGTTGTGTTGACAACAAGAAGAAATGTCTGGCTGTTGTGTTGACAACGAGATGAAATGTTTGGCTGTTGTGTTGACAACAAGAAGAAATGTCTGGCTGCTGTGTTGAGAACGAGATGAAATGTCTGGCTGTTGTGTTGACAAAGAGAAGAAATGTCTGGCAGTTGTGTTGGCAACGAGATGAAATGTCTGGCTGCTGTGTTCCACCAGCAGTGCATTGACTAATGCTTTTTTAAGATTCCAACACCTATTAATGCATATGATGACTTTTCACCAAACTGCAGTGCATTTGTCTGTAAAAGAACTGGTCATTGTAGACATGCTGTCCAAACGAAGAGAGAATGGACATCATTTAAACACCAAGTGATAAACAAAATCAAATAAAGAGATTTTTTTTCCTTTCAGACTTGCCTAGACTTTCACAAATGTACATTTTTGAGCGCAATACATACAGTCCTTAACCAAGTACACAAGAAAATGCATCATGAGACAGAATGGCCAAGTGTTAGCCTTGTTAAGCTACAGAGCTACACCATCACAGGTCATGGAGGTCAGCCCAGTCCAGTTAATGAGGGAATGACAAATAAAATCCACTGATGGAGTGTTGTTTCCAGAATGGCCTGACTTCAATTCTGCTAGAAAATCAGATGAAGGAGCAAAAATAAAAAATATCTTTTAATGGGACAACCTTAATTCCCTTTTTGTCCCGACAGAAAGAATGATGAACACATGGATGCCTGCTTTGCAAAATTAGTGGCAAGTCACGTGGACACACTTATGAAAAGTGGGTGGATGAATGATAACTGGGATTTTTTTTTTTTAAGTTGACGATAACCCAATTGTACATTAACCAGAGCAAACTTCCCCGCAAAACAGTCGGTTCAACACAACCTCACCTTGACGATCGACTCTCTCTCACTCTGTCCGTCAAAGGTTGTTAGGAACCTTGGGGTTATGTTTGATGACCAGCTTTCATTCACACATCATGTGGCCTCTGTTGCACGGTCCTGCCGCTTTGCGCTCTATAATATCAGACAAATCAGACCGTTCCTAACACAACATGCCACTCAACTCTTGGTACAGGCTGTGGTTATCTCACGCCTCGATTACTGCAACGCTGTGCTAACAGGCCTCCCAGCCTGCACTATTAAACCACTAGAGATGGTCCAGAATGCAGCAGCACGTCTGGTTTTTAACCATCCAAAACGGGCACATGTCACCCCTCTGCTCATTGAGCTGCACTGGCTTCCGATTGCTGCCCGGATCAAACACAAAGCCTGCACAATCTCCTATTAGGTGACAACAGAGCAGGCTCCCTCTTATCTGCACTCGCTCCTAAAAGCTTATGTTCCTGCCCGGTTGCTGCGCTCCTCCACTGAACGTCGCCTTGCTTTGCCTAATATTCGCACAAAGCAATCCAGACTGTTCTCCTCAGTAGTTCACAGATGGTGGAACAAGCTGCCTACCGCCACTAGAGCAGAGGTGTCCCTCACTGGGTTCAAGAAATTCTTTTCGCATTTGTACTTTCCCACTATTGTAAGTCGCTTTGGATAAAAGCGTCCGCTAAATGCAATGTAATGTTATGTAATGTAAAACAATAACTGAGGTTCTACTGCATATATGACTAAGCATAAATACTTTATTCTATATGCAGTACATACTTAGTCTGCCAGTCATCTTCTCCCTGGAATGGTTCAAACCCCTATGTTGCAAGAATTGTGATTTTTAATTGGATAAAATTAACTTGATCTAATTTAATACTAAACACAAAACAATACACAGGGACAGAAATGAGGTTGACCTAGACTGCAGAATTAATTTTGCTTGCTAACATAACAACATAGGAATACATTCTTTCTGAATGTATTTTTGTACGTTTTAATAAAATGGTGACTCATCATAACTTCCTGTTCTTTAATTTACTGTAATTGATAGATATTACATGGTTTATAATAATATACATCACATGCTATCTGGCAATGAATGCAGTCATATTTGTATACATTGTCACAAATCACTGCAGTGGGTGTGAAAAAGATGTTATGTTCTAATCCCACTACTGGGATTTTGCTTCACAATCAATGGCAATGATACATGTTTGGCCCAGTAACATATGCTAATTTCCACTAGATAATACAGTAATACAGATTTACCTGTTACATTAGTATTAACCCTTTAACATTCTGCTCCACCGTTTGGTAGAGCAGGTGTGAGTCACTATATATTTTCCAAGAAGGAGTTGAACTTAACATAATGTGATTGTGCCATCTCTACCAATCGGTAGAGGTACGTTAGGCTAAAAATAACATTTCCTAGAGGTCAGAAAGGCAACAGTTTCATGTCTGAATGTAAACCAGCAGCTTTGTAGCCAAACCACAAGGAAAAAACTGGATCAGATGCTGAAAAACTATTGCCACTGTTGCACCACCACACAGATGAATGTGATGTTTAAAAAATAAGCAAAATTAGCATCTTACTGTACAGTTTTTGTGTTTGTAGTTTATGTTCTGATTTTTATGTATGTTTAAAGTATACATAAAAAATATTGTCCCTCACCCAAAACATAAAAACTTCAATTTCTTCTTTCTTGTTGAGGATTTTAAAGGGTTAAGATATATTAACATTTACATTTTATATTATTAAATTCTCTGTAAACTGCTGATATTTTAAGCCATAAAAGACATTTAAGTAACATATTATTTACCCTTAATATTACAGTCTTGGGTTTTGATTAATGATAAAGGTTTAAATTGTCTCTTAGTTATACATCCAACTTGAGTGAGGACAGAATATGACTCAGTTAATCCACAGAAAGCCTATTAACAGCACTAAAATCTGCTGAATCAGTCACTCACAAGGAGGTTTAATGTCTGTGATATGACATTAAACAGTCAGTGAACTCACAGTGAATAAGAACATATTCTAAGGGAAAGTCCAAGGCATGGCAGACCTCACAGACAAGAAAAGATGCAAGGAGAGACAAAGAATGGATAAAACAAAGGGCTGAATATGCACAGAATAGAATAGGGATTGCCTGGGATGGGAGAAGGAATAAGACACAAGCAGAAACAGGTGGACCTGGGGTGGATATAGAATATAAATATACATAATGAAAACAGAGCACATGGCAAATAATTCTATACAGAGGTATTAACTGCTAATCCTAGAGGTTCACATACTTTTGCCACTCACAAATATGTCATATTAGATCATTTGTGACCCTGCCAGGGAAAACCAGGCCAAAGTCACTGGGCAACTTTTTGAGATATTGTGTCAATATCGTGTCATTCACATTAGCGACAAAATTCGGTATTATTGCTGTAAATGAAAGATAACAGTCTCAGATATCTACGTAGTACATATTTTGATCAAAAACAAAACATAAATTCACAAAAAAAGTTGTTTTGAAAAAACAAATTTTGAAAAAAAAAGAATGACTTTGACCTGGTTTTCCCTGGCGGGGTCACATTTTCCTCAATAAATAAATGACCAAGTATAATATGTGTGTCTCATTTGTTTAACTGGGTTCTCTTTATCTACTTTTAGGACTTGTGTGAAAATCTGATGATGTTTTAGTTCATATTTATGCAGAAATAAAGAAAATTCTAAAAGGTTCACAAACTTTCAAGCACCACTGTAGATCAACATGACTTACAAATGAAGGAAAACAAAAAATGTTTAATTCAGCTATTTAGCTATTCAGATGTATTCTGTCTTTCCTCCACTCTGGTCTAAACACTCCAAATAACCATAATATGTAATTCTACACAACCTCACCAGAATTCACAAATTATATATGTTTTTATTCAAAAATGTACAGATTGAGTTCATTTAGCCTGCTTTTTAAAATGCTTCACTGTGAATTCTCAGTACAGGCCAAACAAGCAGTTACATGAGAAGAAGGCATAGCTGTAGGGTTCTCCAAATAAATTAATACATTATTAAAAAGATTCATGCTTTCCAATGTTGTTCACAATCATGAGATTATGCCCAATTCTGTTTAAATTCAAATACAGATACAGATCTCTTGAGCTGTAAACAGATAAAGATGCAAATATAGATAATGGCATTGCACTAAACCCCTACTGTGTATATTGTTGTTTTTAGTTTACAGCATTGTAAAGAAAAATGATATGACTGCTTTTACTCCACAGCTACTTTTCTCTGACCCCACAGTGACACAAAATGCTCCAGAAGATACAATGTGTTCTCAGTTGACTGCAAAATATCATAGTCAGATATTTTAAAGAAACAAACAAAATGTTGAAGGTTATTGCAGAGCATGTGGCTTGGACCACACTGAGATTTCTTTGTATAAGAGCTTCAAAAATTTTACACCAAAATCATAAACTAGCAATTTCATACACTGTGACAGAAGTAACAGTGAGTCTCAGTATAACAGATGGCTGAGTAGGCTTAATAGTTTCAAAATCCAAACATCCTTTAGATTTTATAAAAGAGAAATATGCTAAAATAGCAGAACATTTTGATTAAACAATTTCTCAAATGTTACCTACATCCATCCATCCATCCATCCATCATCTTCTGCTTATCCGTGTCTGGGTTGTGGGGTCAACAGGCCAAGCAAAGTAGACCAGGGTCTCCCCAACCACTTCTTCCAGTTCATAAAGCTAGCTTCAGTAGCCTAGGATTGGAACAGCAAGCCCTTATGTCGCCACCCAAATCACAAAGCATCTGACCACCATTACTGCCCATTATGGCCCACGTGGGAGTTGACCCATGTAGCTCCTTTGGCTTGAACCTGGCCAGCTCCCATGAGTAGGGGTACGACCACCAGGTGCTCGCCAAAGAGCCCCTCCCCCAGGCACTCCCCAGGCAAAGGAAGTGGGGTCTTGTTGTTCTTCTCTTTTCTTTTCTTTTCTTTTCTCTTTTTGTAAAAAAGTGTTGAATCATACTGAAGGTACTTAGCATTACAAGGCAATGCATATATGAAGATATCAAAATAATTCTGGCCCACATATGGCCCTCATCCCCCATTTTAATTTGGCCAACTTGCCACATGGATTGACGGCACTTGAGTGGACCTCTCTCAGTTGCAAGATGTGGTCCACTGATGGCTCATCTGTAGGTAGCACTGCCATATTTCTCCCAGAAGTGGACCACATCTGCTATGGTACATGTGGGTCAAATGTGTATTTTAAATATAAGGGCTACATTTGACTCACATTCATTTTGCCATGCCAACAGTGGGCCAGCAGTGCCATTTGTCAGATAGAAGTGGCCCACATCCATTTCTGGGTATTTAGCTGTGATTCCACAGTCATATAAATCTGTAGACAATCCTAGCAAAACAGTTTCTGATGTTGTGGCCTAACAGTTAGGCAGGGTTATCCTCACACAGTTTGTCTTGCAGAAAGTCAAAGTGTTCTTGGTCTCATGTGTATACGGGTCACGGCCGGATTTGTTGAAAGGAAACCACAGAGAAGCAGAAAAATCACGATGCAAAGTGTACTGTGGAGCATCCTTGTTTTCAGGTTTAACATTATATGCAGGTCACCAGCTTGTTTCACTTGTACATAGACATCAAATTCCATTTTGTCAGCTAATTTATGCTGTTTACATATTTGTACATTTCTGACCAATACTCTGTGGTAGAACTGAACACATGCTTATCAAATCACTGCGAGTATCAACTTGGTAGCTACAGTAGTTTCAGGACAGGATGTAAGATTCTTCAGATATTATGAAATTCTGGAGGTCTTTCCATGCAAAGCTAAAGGCTAAATCAACAGACAATCTTGTCTGCCAGCCAGACATTAGCTCTTAAGATCTGAATCCAGTGACATTGGTTGTCATACAGTTATTAACATGCTTCATGCTTGGTCCTTTAAGGTTTCCAGTGTCCAGCACTCAACTGGTGTGGCATCTTACCTTCTGAACTGCACAAAGTCTCTTTATAGCTGGAAATTTAAAGTCAAAACAATGATCACAATGAAGTCACACAAGTATACCATCATGAATAATGAAGTTGCCCCAAAGACATTTTGCATCTGCCCTGGCTTTCTGATTAGGTGTACAGCATATTTGGTAAAATCCATATGTCCTTGATTTTACTTCTAACTTGTTCCAGTGATAAAAAATCCATAGACTCATTAAAAAGATGGTTCTTCCAGGGTTCTTTAGTAAAGAAAATGTTCTAGTTTCTTCTTGTGGATAAAGGGTTCTTTCCGTGGTGAAAGGGTTCTTCAGATTGATTAGAAACATGTTGTATATGGTTACATACAGAAACGTTTTGAAAATGGTTCTATATAGCCCCCAAAATGGTTCCTCTCTAGTTATGATGTCAAGCTTGTAATAATAGAGGAACCATTTTTGCTGCTATATAGAACCATTTTCAAAAGCCTTCAATATAGAACCATCTACAGTACATTCCTCATCAATCTAAAGAACCCTTCCATCATGCAACCTTTTGGTTCTGTGCATGTTCTTGGTTCAATATAGAACAATTTGCTTGATTCAAGAACCCTTGAAGAACCGAGTGTAGATATAGAAGTCATGTCGTTGTGATTTTCACAAGTTTTGAAGTTTTCTCTGGTCAGTCTTTTCCATGTAGACAAAGTTCACTGCTTGTCTTCACACTCCTAGAGTCAGGGACATTGCAAAGTCATGGGGAGAGCCCCTAGTGGATGTGATGGGTTAATTGGCTACTACTACATTGGGAGCGTAAAATTAGCAAAATACTAGAAATAAAAAAATTATAATAAAGTAATTTTTTAAACTGTAATGGAATTACATATTATTTTCTCAACAAAGTAACCTCATTCCTGTCGCTTTATAAAACATAAACTAATCTGCACCAAAATGCAGTAGAACTGAATCTTAGTGGGTGTTATTTAAAAGACAAGCGGATCTCAGGTCTGAACAAAACACAATCAGGTCTGTCTGATTCAAGTACATTTTTAATACACCATAAATATTTAAAATTGTTCTCTTGAAGACAGTAAAAATTAGCAGATTTTATTATGCCAGTAACTGTAATGTGATTACATTAATTGTAACTGTAATATTTTGCATTGCTCAGTTACAGAAAAAAGTAATCACATTACTGTAACGTTACTTTGTACTGCATTACCCTCAACCCTGTTCAACACAAACTCATGTAGCTGACTCTTTCTTTAATCTTTACTCATTTTAAAATGCATTATTTGTGGAATCTTTAATAAGTATTCTGTATATAATTATTCATATGTTTTATATAGAACAGTAGGTCTTATCATGTATCATTTTTGTAGCTTACTAGCTGTTTTGCTTTCCCACAGCTCAGTGTTCAAACAACATTCTGATTTTTGGAGAGGGTGTCATGTAAACAAGCCCAGATTTGGCCTCTTATAATGTGCAAACATGCATACATACAGTACAGTCTCTGTTATACAAACAGCTGTGTTGGGTAATAAAGTGTATTTGGAATTTACAGTACAGTATTGGAACAAACTTGCTCTGCTTTGAAGTGGAAATCGCAGAGAACAGTTTGTTTTCCCCTGAGCATATATTACTCTGCAAAATAAATCTGACAAAATAATGTGTAAAGATATTTATCTGGTGTTATGTGTTGGAAATACACTTAGGACATTATGTATCAGAATTTGCCATTACATCTAATATCTGCTTAAACTAATTCATAATTCATTCAATTAAACTAGGCGAGCTTCTGGTGGAATTTACCCAGATAGCAAAATTATTCTGGCCCATATCTGGACCTCACGCCCTACTTTTTTCCTCATCTGGCCCACTTTCCTTATGGATTGATGGCACTTGGGTGGATCGCTCCAGGTTGCAAAATATAGGCCACATATGCCAGATTACGGCCTCATATCAGTCAAATGTGAAGCACACACAACTGGGTCAAATCTGGACCAGAAGCTAGCCACAAGGTGTTGGCCAAGTCTGGAGCATACTTACACCAGAGTCATTTCACATAGTAAAATTATTCTATATATGCCAGATTAGGGCCAAATATTACTCTATATTAGGGCTGTGAATCTTTTGGAATCGAGCGAATTGATCCAGAATCGATTTTTTCTGATTCTTTCAAATATGAACGAAATACTTTACCGTTGCAATCTCTGCAAATCGCAAGAGTCACGCCCTTTCTTACCCGGGCCGGGTTGACGGTAAAATCCAAAGTGTTTCCAAATGGTTGCTTTCAAAGACCACGGCTCGGCTTGCATGCCTGTACATAGCCGACGCTGCTTCCTTGTTTTGCCTAGCACTACGGTGGCTGAGAAGGCACCTCCGCACCCGCAAAAAAAATAAATTTTTTGAAAACGAGATTCGATTCTGAATCGTTCAATGTTAGAAACGTGATTCGAGCTCGAAGCGATTTTTTCCTGCACCCCTACTCTATATATGCCAGATTAGGGTCAAATATTACTCTATAAATGCCAGATTAGGGCCAAAAATTAATCTATATATGCCAGATTAGGGCCAAATATTTTTCTATATACGTCAGTTTAGGGCCAGTGCTGACAGTGAGCCAGCAGTGCCATTTCTCAGCCAGATCTGTGTGCTATCTGGGTAAAGTGAAGTGAATCAGAAACCAAACCTGTTTTCTATTAATATTCTTCTGAAGATGCAATGAAAAACATTCTGTCTGTACTAATGTTTAGTTATATTTTGTTAGATTTTATGTAGTGTTCTAACAAACACATTATAACTTCTGACCTAGTTTTAAACAGTTTTCATGACTGTTAGAGAGTTTTTAACAATACTGGACATTTTATTGTTGTTAAAATCTGATGTCTGTCACTACAGTGCTGAGAATAGTGTACCACTCAATAAGTTCTGGCGAGTGTTTGTCTGATGGTGTTACATTTGTTTTGCCTAGTTTTGATGTTTTTTGTAGTCTGGTTGTGTGAACCAGCATTCAGATGTAATAAGCCTGGGATATAAAGGGTCTAGTTGATGGTAAATCTCAAACAGATTTACTACAGACTTGATACAATAAAGTAACAATCCTTTTCAATCAAACAAAGCCACATCCTCCCTATGCAGACCTGTGACATGAGCAAAGTGATGAATGATTGGAGTCATGCAGGGGGGGGCCTTGAAGTGAGTTCTTGATCAGGCCACTTGTTCAGTACAGTGAAGCCGAGTTCTATGGAGCTGTTCAGGAGGAGTCTCGATGCTATGAATAATACAGTCACCACACTGCCGTGTTGTTTTCATCTATTCAGACTGCAGGCTGGGTATGGGGCTGATATTAAAGATCCAAATAGACAAAGTCTTTCAAAGGGGGACTGGAGTCAAGGCTCTGGGACTGTTCTACCTGCTGTCTCTCAGAGCTTGATTCTTTGTCGCTCTGAAGATTGCCTTTCATTGCTGTGATTCAGAGGGATTTGTGATTTGATACTAGTTCCAGTAATCAGCAGACAGCTAGCAATGCAGTACAGTCTGAATAAAGCATTGTTACATAAACACCAAAAAAGATGAAGTGGCAGCTGTCTGGTTGTGGAGAAGAAAAAAGGAAGACATACTTGGTGCAGTAAGTAATTGGTAAGGGTGTGGAAAATACATAGTAAATGCAGAAATTTTGCCTAAAATTTATACTGAAGACCTTTGTTTTGCATTTGTGAGCTTCAAAATAAATGTTGAGGTTGAACTTAAAATGGATTTATATTGTTCATAACTCATTTATTAACAGTCTACATTGTTTACAGAAGTAGTGATAAGAACCAGACATTCAATTCCTTTAAAAGCTACAGAGGTTAGACAATGAAACTGAAACTGTCATTTTAGTGTGGAAGGTTTCATGGCTAAATTGAACCAGTCTGGTGGTTCATTAATGTCACATTGCACCAGTAAGAGCAGAGTGTGAAGGTTCAGTTAGCAGGTAAGAGCACAGTTATATAGTATATTACAATGCACACAACATTATGGTGACATACCAGAGTTCAAAAGAGGACAAATTGTTGCTGCACGTCTTGCTGGCACATCTGTAACCAAGACAGCAAGTCTTTGTGTCTAAATATTATTGAGCCACTTTGGGGTGTTTTGGAGGAGCGAGTCAGGAAACGGTTTCCTCCACCAGCATCACGTAGTGACCTGACCACTATCCTGCAAGAAGAATGGCTTAAAATCCCTCTGACCACTGTGCAGGACTTGTATATGTCATTCCCAAGACAAATTGACGCTGTATTGGCTGCAAAAGGAGGCCCTAGACCATACTAATAAATTATTGTGGTCTAAAACCAGCTGTTTCAGTTTCATTGTCTAACCCCTGTATTTCACAGAAAGTTTTTACATGAAATGGTTTTCAATACATGGACATTGTTTTAAGATTGAGCTCTGTTATGCAAAATGTAAATAAAAATGTAAAATGCTTTCTGTCAATGACAGGTCTGGACTGCAGAGTCCGGTTTGGCATTGTTTTGCAGAACTAAGGCAGCCCATGTTGTATATATAAATGTATATACAGTGCCTATAGAACATTTTCATATTCCTTTGACACAGTCATCTTTCTTCAGCTTTATTGACATATTTTGCCTTACAACATTCAAGTAATGATAAAAAAATGAAATGCTTGTAAAAGTCATCAGTCACTTGATTCAATAGTTTGTAGAGTCACTGCTATGAGTCTGTTTGGATATGTTGCTTTGCACATCAGGATTGGGAATATTTGTCCATTCTTCCTTGCAGAATTGTTCAAGTTCAGTCACATTTCATGGTGACTGGCAATGCACTGCTCTCTTCAAGTCCATCCACAGATTTCCTATAGGATTTAGGTCAGGACCGGACCCACTGGAGAACATTTACCTTCCTATCCTTAAGCCACTGCTATGTTTTTTGGCATTTAGGGTAATTGTTGTGCTGAAAGATGAATCTGATGAATGGTTTTCGCCACACATACTGCTTCTAGTTCAGTCCAAAATATTGGACTCATCTGACCATAAAACATTTTGCCACATCATTAAAATCTTCCAAGGGTTTATTTCCAACACTTCCAAGATTCAGCATGGCACTTTTTTAGGAGTGGCTTCTTTGTTGCCACCCTGCCATACAAGCCAGCTTTGTGTAAAGCTTACAAGATTGTTGTCACATGCACAGATCAACCAACCTCAGCCATATAGCCCTGCAGGTCCTTCAAAGTTGTCATTGGCCTCCTGGTGGCTTCCTTGATCAATGTCCTCCTGGATCAGTCATCCAGGTGGTGCCATCCACTTTCCACTTCTTGATGATGCTCTGAACAGTACTCAGAGCGATAGTTAAAAGCTGCTGAAATATTTTTGTATCCAACTTTTGTATAACTTCTGCCTTTCCAAAACTTTATGACAGAGCTCTTTCTGACACTTTCCGAAAGCACCTTTCCGACTCAAGAAACAGCTGGTTTTATTCTGAAATAAGCAAAATCGTGGGACAATTAGCGTGGTGTGTGATCTGGAAGGTGGTGGCTTGTATCTGAGCAAGTGTAATTTTCACTTTGACGAAAAGGGTCATAATGTGTTACTACAGTTAGAAAAAGTTAGACATACTTTGTTTTAATTTTCAGGGTAAAATATGACAAAAAGGAAGGGATTTTGATAGGGTATGATGACTTTTTATAGGCACTGTATATATATATTTATATTTATATTGATCAGCATTGGAAAAAATTCCAGTCTAAATGAAATACTTGTGTTCGACAGCATGCTAAGCCAAAGGTTTCTTGCGTGCCACTCTGCTCTGTATGTTGATGGTGTGCAGTTCCCTGTGGAGTGTTCTTTCAGAGATTGGCTGTGAAGGACCTGCATTGACTTGAAGAAGCAATTCCTGCCTGGAAGTGAAGAGATTTTCATTCACAAGCCGTGAAACCCTCCGGCAGTCCCTCTGTCAGTTTTGTCTTTTGGCCACAGTTCTGAGAAGTTCCTGTAGACTGGGATCTTTGTCACTGCTGGTAGACCTGTACACCTGCAAATTCAGCTACTTACTTCACACTTTTTTGGTCTTTGACATAATTCATTTTTGCCATAAATTAACATCACCTTTGTGACCCATTTCCCGCATACTGAATGAGACACTTGCCGCATTGTACCACCTCTTCTCAATCAATGAATCCCATCACACACCTTGGCAGCACCACCTGCAAGAGCCTGAAGTTATTACCACCTTAAATAGGCATGGTGAATCATTTTATTTGGCCCAGGAGCTTATATTGTTCAGCATTCATAGTATCTTAACATATGTGTAACCCAAAATATGCACCCTCTTACAATCACATTGTGAACCTCCCCTCAGAGTCGTGTGTTCATGTCTGTTTAAGTCCTCTATGTGCCTTTTGTTTATATCCTCCATGTGCTGTCATGTCTCCTCCCAGGTCCTGCCTCATTCATGTTCCGTAAGTGTATGCACCTGTAATTTCCACAGCCCTGAAAATCAACATTTTTCAATGTGTTGCTGGCATCAAATTCAAAATAGTTATATTTTTCAATACTATTTTGAGGCAAGTTTCTCCTCAATGCACCGTTTCACATCAAAACATTCTAGATTATTTCATTCAGATTGAAAAAACTGAATTATACAGATATGTAAACCATTTTTTGGAATTCCCTTTTAAATCTGATGTCTGTTAAACTTGATTCTAATTCTTGGAGTCAGCCATTTAAACTCTTTTGCAGTTTCAATTTATGACAGGCACAGCCTCCTTGCTCTCTGTGGAGTCGAAAGCTGAATTTCTCAGCTGTGGAGAAGGCTACCAACCAGGGAGACTCTTGGCGAGCAGAGAAGAAGAGACAGAAGGAATCTCTCTGGGGAGGGATATAGAGACTGAGAGACTGAAAGAGAGAGAAAGCAGTACATCTAAAGGATGACATGAAGGGGAAGCGGCCTCTGCCTGTGCCCCAAACAGCCAGACAAATATCTCACATTCAAAGGGGCACTTCAAAGCCAAAACCACCACTCTGGTATTGATATTCATGAATTATTTGGCAGCATAGAGTTTGGAGCATATTTTCTAATAGGATAAGTTGGAGCTGGACTGCAGGGGAGGAATACTTAGATGTGTGCCTGGGTGGAGCGGGAGGTGGTGGAGGTGTTGTTATGTTGACACCTTTGAAAGACACAAGCAGCTTCATTTCAGAGGCTTCTGATTAGCCACATAGAGCAGGGAGGAATTGCATAAATGCTCTGATGTGGGGTTTCATTCCTCCTGATGGAAAAAATTAAGTTAGAGACCACACAGTTGGGAAAATGAGAGTCATAATCATGCTGTATTGATACATAAACAAGACTAAGTTGTGCAAGCCAAAAATATATCAGTAGGGCTGTCGACATGGATACTGTTTGATGCTCTGATCAAAATAACTGATATCAGCAGAATATTTGGTCTGAAATTCTTATTATTGTCATTTTGCTGGTCGTAACACTGGTATCACAGTGTGGTGTAACATGCAAATGAATATAATCAATCTAAAATAAATGATATGTATTATCGTTTCTGTTTGGCTCTTCAGAATTCTTATTGGCTCGTTCATGATTCATCAGATTGTATCCATTCATCTCATTGACCACCCTCTTCCCTTTTTACCTTAAACTGCACCAAGGATCATCTTCTCAAACAAACATGTTCTTCCCAATGTGTCTAAAATAAGAGCCGTCAGTCTCTAGATAAGAAGCCATGAATAAGGAACCAACTTCAGTTGGCAAATAAGTAACATTGAATAAGGAACCAAATGAATTGGAAACTGCAGATACTGTAAGTTACCAACTTTAGTGTTGTTGATGCCTTTTCAAAGCCACGTCTAAACACAAATGTCTCCCATAGTTGAGATTGAGGCATTATCAAACAGACCACTGGGAGGTGGAGGAGGGCACCGCGGAGGGGATACATCTTTTAGTTTTGTATTGTTTATATGTATTATTATGCTTTACATATTCTTATTATAAATATGTTGTTATCATGATTACCATTATTATGATAACTTTTCACGAGGGTGCCCCCCCCCCCAGGCACTTGGTGCCCTACACGCACTGGGTGATCTGTGTGGGCAGAGCGCTGGAACTGCTGCTAGATCCATTTTTCTTACTGATTAATCCAAGTAGGCAAAATTTTCCAACTATTCAACAATTTGTCCATCAGTGATAAAGTTAGTGGCCTTTCCTGATGTCATTACCTTTGTCTTTTTCATATTCAACTGAAGGCAAAACAATATTTAAATGCCACAAAATAATACATCAATCAGCCATAGTATTAAGAATATTGCGTGGGTCCCCCCCCCCATGCCACCAGAAATGCAGGGGTGTAGTTGGTCTGCAACAATGTTTAGGTAGGTATTAGGTGTCAAAATAATATCTGCATATGTGCCAGGACTCAAGGTTTCACACTGCCTCTATCTGCATATCTTCTTCCTATAATGCATCCTGTGGTCATCCACAATGTAATTCATCAGACCAGGACACTTCATCAACTGCGCCATGGTACAGTTTGGTTGCACACGTCCCAATATTTGGTGCTTTGGCGGTGCGCCACACAAGCACCAATTACGCTTTCATGACCCTGTCATTGGTTCATTGGTTATCCTTCCATGGACCACTGATTACTAAACAGCAGGAACACTCCTAATAGTAAAATAATATAATACTTTATTGCCTATATCTACCCAAAATATCAAACTACCGTCTTAATTCCCATATACAAACATTTTGACTCCTTTTTTTCTTTTTCAAATTCCAGATTACTTGCTGCAAGAATATTGCAAAGTGACTTTTTCCACAAAACTGTTCATCCAGATCACCCATAGGCCTCTGGTAGATAACCAGGGGACATGTTTGAAGCTTCATTCTCACAGATATGATATTAGAATGAAGGCATACGCGTTATAAGGATCTGTTAGTGTTCATGTGAAGTGTTCGCATAAGAAGACGTGTTAAGCATGACCTCAGAATTCCATTACAGATAAGAGGCAGAAACAGCAGCATTAATCTGCTTTTGAGAAAGGACCTGCATCCCTGTGGAAACCAGTTTGCCTTTTTGGAGCGATATCATGCCATTTTAGCCCCCCTTTGCTGTAATGGGGTCACCTTCAGGAAGCCATATCTGTCTTAGCACAGGAGAAGCTTTCACACAGAACAGCAGCTCAGACAATAAATGAGGTCTGAGTGACCCTGAAAATTCATCGAAAACTTCTAAGGGCAGCAGTGAGCTCATTGCTGGGTATTTTACAGACTTTTAAAATGTCATGACATGACTTTTTACTGAGCTAAAGATGCAGTTATGGTACATTTACATCATTTACTTGCTAAGAAAGCACAAGGCCATGGGCTGGGTGGAGGGAGGGGAATCTAACTTACTCTGTCGCTACTGCAACCTGACAAAAAGGGTCAGCAGGATCAACAAAACAACATCTCAGCACAGATTTTTTAGCCTTGTTAGTCACACTCCAGATTCTTCCATGCAGTACAGGCATATGCTAGTGCTGTAGCTATTAAACTGTGATGAGAGTCAGACTGAACAGCAAACTGAGTCAGGGTCAGTGTCCTCTCTTTTTTCATCTCTCTCTCTCTCTCTCTCTCTCTCTCTCTGATCAGTCTGCAGATTTGTGTGTGGTGAAGGGAGAGTTTCATGGTTAATCTTGTCAATCAGGCAGCCCCTACAGCACTGGGCCAAGCAAGGAGGATCACTGCCCAGGGTGAGCACAGCATGATGGATGGGTAAAGACTGGTAGAGAGAGAGAGAGAGAGAGAGAGAGGGAGAGAGAGAGTGATGCCACATGATGGTCCTCTGCTGTGCTTAGTATTTTCATAGGTTTTTGGTTTGGTTTATTAGTTTTTTTGTCCATTTCATTCATCTCTCCTCACAAAAAGTGAAAATGTACAATAGCTTCAATTAGGCTTCAATTTCATTACATTTCCCATTATTTCCAATTGAAGATAATGTTTTATGGGCAGATACAATGCGCCTTTTCTTTGGTGAAAGCAGGATATAATCACTTCTCTCAATAACACTAAAGAACAAATAACACAAAGAACATCTCATGTTGTCTATTTAAGTTCATAGGATTGTCTTATAAATCCATTAGAGCTTTCTTGACACAATGAATTAAATTAAATTAATTAAATTAATGAATTAATTAAAGCAAGCCTGTAATTATGGACTGACAGTTTCATTAACCAATCCAATAATGATTGGAATTCAATGGGCAACTTCTTTTTGAAGACATTTTAGCTGGTCTTTGCAGTCAATGTGAAATTGTAATTTTATAAAATGTATATATACATGTTTATTAGAGCATCTCAAATCAGCTGGAGACTGTGCTGCCACTCCATGTTTTCAAGCTGACCATCTTGTTTTTTCCTGAGGTAGCTCTGGCAGAGTTTGGACTTATGTTTTGGGTCATTTCCTTGATATAGGATGAACCCCTGACCAACTAGAACCAGAAACTTTCTAAAACTCTTGAAAGGAAGTGTATGCATGTATGTACTCCAATTTAAATGGGTGTGGCCAATCCTAATTTTTGAAGCTCAGAAAGGTCAAGTTTACTTCAGGCTATACTGGAACAACACAGTAGACAGACTGTACCCAAAAATACTTGAATTGAACACTTTCCTTGACTGTGTCAGATCTGGTCATGTTGATTCATAATGTCAATTATAAGCTAGTCAAAAATACATTTGCTTAGGAAGACATATCAGAGACAGGACCAAATCAGAGATAGCTGGAAAAAGAGGGATTAAAAGATTTAAATTAATCAGATAAAAACTGGTATCTGTACTCCTTTATTATGTCTGTTCATTCTAATTAAGATATTCGTTTTAGGTTACATTCCTAAAGTTACTGTCTGTTGTAAGCTTTGAACAATGAATGGAATGTCATTTTCATGCTTCACACATCTGAGATCTTATCTAAAATGTGAAAAACAAAGCCTAGCTCTAATAGTCATGGTTCGCCACAGGTAAAATCATTGTGGTGCTATAATGTACTGCTTTCTGCAGTTTGGTGAGGAACAGAATCTTCTCTAAATGCTATCAGCTCTAGAGAGCCCTCTCTTCTACACTTTAAGTGATACTGGGCCACATTTGGTGCTGTGGCTGCATTTTCACCTCAATTTCAGGTTTTCTCGTCTGCACCAGACCCCCTTCAGAAGCACAAGCCTGCACTCGAATGGAAATGGCCTCCTGGCAGATAGGACTGGAGAAGGAATTACAAGCCCATCCACTCTCTCGCTCTCTCTCTTTCTGTCTCTCTCACCCTGAGAGCTAAGACTGATATGGCCCCCATGTGTGTCCAGTGGAGTAGCACAAAAGGAAGATCAGCATGGGGGTCTACTCACCATTGACACTAATGAGAGCAAGAAGATCCCCATAGATCACTAAAGGGCTGCTAGCTCTAAAAATGTCTACAGGCTCTTTGGAAGGGCACTAGGGGATAGAAGGATGTTCAAAGGCTCGAGAAGTTGTGATTTAAGAGTGTTAGTGACAAGGTGATAGAGGCAGACATGTGCAGAGTTAGAATCTTGGGGTGTAGGCATGGGGAATAGCCCCAGGGGTAAGTCCCTGCCATTTTGTCCCCGGACGCTTCAAGTGTCTCTTGCTTGTTGTATATCATAATTGTATTTTATGTTGCCCCTGTCATTGTTTACGGTCTTCTTTTGGTGAGACATTGCTGGTATAGTCACCCAAGAATAGAAAATCCTGAGAATATATATTTTTTTAACATTACCACAATTCCACTTAACCCAGATGCAATCCATTAATCTAATTAATCAATTAATCAAGCAGTCAATAAGATGTATGGAGTCTTATTTTGCTGCTTTAGTTTAAAACAGGAATGCTAATGTTAAAAACAAAAGAACTCTCCAAGAAATACAAGTAAAAAATAAAAAAGAAATAAATGACACATGTATCTCCTCAGGTTCTTACACCATTCACTGACTTTTGGGCCAGTCCAACCACAAGTCCAGGACCACCCTTACAAGTATAAATAAACATCACGCTTTTCAACCAATGCACAAACAACTTGTGATGAGTGTGGGGGGTATGGAAGGGGCAGGATGCAGAGTTGGGATCCAATCAAATCTTTATTACTGAACTGAGGATTACAAACAAAATATAAATCTTTAGATGCAGTACACTATCATGAACATAGCCATATAAGGATAATCAAGAACATATACCAATATTGACTAACAATTAATGACTGACAAATGTCTCATAAGGAAGTTTAAATAGCACACTTAATCAAAAGGGGGAATGAACAAGCAGGGCTGCTGGATCAGGTGCTGAACAATAACCAGGCAAGACGATGCACCAGGGACGGGGACATGAGACATGACATGGATGTAAACAAACAATGCACATGGACAGAGATGACACATGGGGAAACATAAACAAACAAGCACAAGGTAGGGCTGGGACAGGGCATAGGCCGGGATGTGTAATGGTTTGAAATGCACACATTTTTCTCTGGTGCACAACTAAAGATTTCATCTTCATGTTCCCTTTGTGCCCCTGCTTCCTAAAATATCTGGTTGATGGTGCCAGTACTAGACACAAGGAGATCATCATCTTATTTTGAATATGGCAGTCCTAGTCACTGGTTTTCAGTGGTATTCTGTGTAACGTTTCCCTTTAATTCTCATTACAAGTCTTATTATAATTACTATTGTAATTGTGATATATGGTATCCATCTGTCAGGCAGGAAAGCCATGGCAATAACTCACTGGACTCCAACTCCCAGAATACAGCGGTGTAGACACGCACTGGCACAGCCAATCACAGGAGAGAGCGAAGGTCTCCTGAATACTAACTGAGCACATGTGTCTCTCATTACTAGCCCTCTATATAAACCAAGCTTTAACTACTAACCAGTGCTAAGTATTTCACTAGTGTCTTGCTAAGTGTCTGTTCGGAAGTTAGCCTTTATTGTGTATGACCTTTCTTCTTCTGTTTTTTTGACTCTGGTTAAGCTGTTTGTGTTTGTGAACCCTGTTTGGACGTGTTTGTGTTCAATTGCTTATCGTGTATGAAATTTGCTGTCTGAGTTTGATTAGTATTATGTATTCAGTTGTGCTCTGCTTCATTTGCTGATGTTTGGAGTAGATTTTTCAGTAAACTTACTGTTTACTTTTCTCCGCAAGGTGTCAAGGCAAGGTTTCTCAAACTTTTCTCAGTAAAAGACCCTTTCCATTGTCACTGTGATAAAAGATTCCCTACATCCCAAAACTCACTAATTATACAAATTTATGTATTATAAATACAATTATGTGGTCATTATGTAGCCTGAATAAAAAAAAAGATTTAACTTTTAAGCATTAGTGATGTGTTACAAATGATCCTTTCCCTCTTATGCCATAAAAAAAATACATTTGTAGACCCGTTGTGACAAACCCACCTGTGTGACATTGTGAATGAAGTCTCTAAGGCTGTTATCAGACTCAAGGCAAATCAGATCTATCTGTACCGTCATTTGCAGGTGATCAGATCAGAATTGTGTAGTCAGACATTGCCAAGCTATCTGCATGGTTGGTGTTACAATTGTAGGTGTAATTTAATAAATGTCTTTCAAACTTGGATGCAGAAAAAATGGAGGTGCAACTTCTCACTCTCCAAACAGTTTGCTGTCTTTGGTGTTCTGCTTGAATGGCAACACTTCCCACACTTCTGATTTGAATGTTAGTTGCGTTGTGAGTGACAACCCACACTTTGATATCCGATTTGACCGTCTAGAACATCCAGGCTGAGACGCATCAGAAATCCAATTAGAATCACATTTCAAACCTCCAAATGTGGTTTAGGTTGAATTTCCTGTGGTTTTCAGCTGTCTAGACTTTTCACAAATCCATCTGTATACAATGTAGATATGCCAAAAATTGAATTTGAGCTGGCAGTATGAATGAGGCCTGTGGAACCATCCTTTAAAGCGGCTCTCTTTGCTGTCATTGTATAAAGTCAATAATACTTTGACTAGCAATGCATAAGAACAGGTGAGTCAGTTGGACAGATGTGTTGTACATTTTCTGAGTGCATGATATCTTAATAAAAAATAATAGCATGAGGTTGTGGTTGGTAACCAAAGAGTTTGCAAGATCTATGATGAAAATGTATAAAACTTTATGCTGTCTAAACAGAAACCATCAAACATTTAAACTCTCCATAATGACTAAGAAAATCTTTCATGCTGTCACAAAAAGTTATTAACATCATGTCATGACATGACAATCCTTGCTCAGACATATAACTTCTTTGGCCTGTTACTGTACTGGAAAACTGATGAATGACCTTGGCCACTGTGCTGTAGCTCAGTTTAAGAGTGTTAGTATTCTTTTTATAGCCGAGACCATCTTTGTGGACAACAACAATTCTATTTCTCACAGATGCGATTTTGAGTATGCAATGGCAACCCAGAAAGCAAAAATATTCTGGCCCTCATCCCCCATTTCATTTGGCCCACTTGCCGCACGGATTGACAGCACTTGGGTGGACCGCTCCTGATTGCAAGATGTGGGCCAAATGTGTATTTTCAATATAAGGGACACATTTGGCTCACATGCAGTTTGCCATGCCAACAGTAGGCCAGCAGTGTCATTTCTCAGCCAGAAGTATGAGAGGATTGAAAGTCTAACAAGTCACATGACACAAGAGAAGGACAATTTGGACGTGTTCAGTGTGAGGAGTACTCACTTGTGTTGCAGCTATATGGACATTAATGGCTGTATGTTGAATTATTTCCAGAAGACAGTAAATCTATTCTGTTATACAAGCTCTACACTGACTACTCTAAGTTATATTCAAGTTTCATTTCTCTAGAGTTGTCCCAAGAAAAGTTATGTGCGTGAGATACTGTAATGTTTCAAGAAAACAATTAGATGTAACAAATTATTTTAACCTTTATACACCACAGTTGTCAATGTAAATGAAAAAAACTTTTCATAATTTATGTTACAGTTACTTAATCATTGAAAGTGGGTTAGAAGTAAGATTAACAAGTAAATGCAAATTCTAAACTTTGTAAACAAAAGAGATTTTACATGGCATATACAATAAAACCAATTTTTACATTAAAAAACAGTCAAAGATGTAAGCACTATATATTGGCCTCGAGTGGCTCAGCAGGCTAAAATGCTGACCAGAGGGTCATGCTGTTTGCCATCAACAGTCTGGGCCAAAAGAGCAAAAAATTGACCATGCTCTTTCTGGGAAGGTAGATGGTGCTGTCTCTCCCCATCACTTACACATTGCAATGTCCACTGACTCAGGCATCTACTGATTGGTCCACTCAGAGCCGGGGATCCTGCGCTTTCCTCCAAGCATTTTGACTCCGCAGTGGTAGTTTGAAAAGAGACGGTGGGGAGTGATGGGGAGAGTCCTAATGAATGGGATGGGCTAACTGGCTACTACTACATTGGGAAGGGGATAAAATTGGCAAAAATTATAAAATTAATTAATTAATTAATTAAAAATGTAAACATAATGTAAACATATCATCAGCAGTGTAATTTTGTTACTTCACATTAATAACATTAAGTGGGAATAATTATTGCAGCTACACGTTTTTTTACACCAATTGTTGTGCATGTGGTGCTGAATTAGCCATGGTGCTGATTCTGCAGTTCTTAAATAAGAAATTGAATATTGACAGCTGCTCTGGCAGAGAAATCTCAGACCTTGGCCAAACTGGAAATGTTCTGGAAGTAAAGAAAATGGATTTCCTCTGAGATTCATCACAGTATTTCATCCCGCATGTTTATCCACATATGATTAGTTTCATTTGAGCTTGATCTCAGAAGGGAGCGCATGTACACAGCAGATGGACTACTACAGATAAAAAATCAGATTGGCAGGAATGTAGCTACTAACATAATACTTTGTTAATCAGCGTCAATTTGATTTGTTTTTTTGTAACCAGTGCATCCCGGTTGTGATAAACACTGCTAAATAGCTCACATTCTGTATGCTTAATTAGTACCGTTTAGTCATTTATTCATCCCTAATGATGAAACAAAACCTCTATGGGAAGCATGGCTGCTAAAGTCCAACACAATAAATCATAAGATTGACTTATTCAGTGCCTGGTTGGTGTTGAATGTTTCTAAAGTAAGAAAATAAATAAATTGGCAGAACAGTGAGCAGTCTACAAACCTCATTTCCCAAAAAGCTGGGACACTTTCTAAAGATGCAGTAAAAACTTGAGCTGCTCAGCAGTCCATGCTCAACACTGTCTGATTTTACTCTTCATGGTTGCCATCTAGTTTCAATAAAAGACAGGTTTGGACAGTAGACAGGCCAGTCACACTGTTGTAAGTCATGCATCAATGGTACCTTAACATATATGCAGATCTGATGGGCTGCCGAGACAACACAGATGCTGTGTTTTTGCACATTTCATTGGTAGCCACCTGGATAGTCTTTTTTTTACTTTGACACATACATTTTTGTCCTAAAATCAAGCTGAATTTTTGGCTCATCTGACCACAGAAGGTTTCCACTACCTTTCAGTTAATCTCACATAACTTTGGGTCCAGCTAACTGGTCCGTGTTTCAGGCTGCATTTCTTGATGCAGTGGTGGACTGTTAAATGACAATGATTTTCCAAAATATTCCTGATCCTATGTGACTCTACCCATCACAATAGTACACAGTAAATCTGCTAGTGTTAAATCAACACTATTAGAGTTAAATTAACACTGAGACTGTTACATTTTGACACTCTGTGTTAATTTAACTCTAATAGTGTTGATTTGACACTGACAGATTTACTGTGTATGATTAGATTAGATTAAGCCTCTAACTGCCAATGTGATTGCACACAACAGGATTTGACCTCCGTATTTAACCCATTCATGCAGTGAAACACACACACTATTGAACACACTAAGCTGTGAGAACATGTGCCCGAAGTGGTTGGCAGCCCTATTCATGGCACCCAGGGAGCATTTGGGGGTTGGTGCCTTGTACAAGAGCACTTCAGTTATAAAATGCACAGGGATCTATTGGCCTTCCGGTAAATATATTTGTTATGGATTTCCTTTTTTATTTCATTTTTAGAAAGTGTCCCAACTTCTGGTCTAGGGTTTGCAGATCATGAGGGAGATTTGGAAACTCTCTCAGAGCAAAAAGCCACTGGGTTAGACTTTAAGTGCTGCAAAATAGAGAAAAGGGAAAAAAACATAGTGAGTGAGCTGGGAGAATCACTCCTCCACCTTTACAGAGTTCAAAGCCAGCAAGGGTGAGCTTTAAAACATATGGATTACTTCACTACAGTAACAAATCAGAGAAAATGAGTCTGCCTAAAGCAGGTGTAAGCAGGCCCTTTGCAGGTGTAAGCCAGTCACAGCTGCCACCCAAACTGACTAATGACTGGCTTAAAGGAGCCAGTGAGCCTGTTACAGTTGCAATAACAAATCAGAGGAAATTAAGGCAAGATACTAGCACATATGCTTAAAATATTTTTTGAGATGCTTCAAAATATTGGAACCATTGGGTAAATATGTTGATGCCTTGTTGATCATTACAAATTTAGATTTATTTTTTAGGTTTATTGCTATACTAATACTTGGTCAGTAGAAGTTCATTTCCCTCTTCTAACCAATGTACAGTACTACAATACTTTTACTGTTTCTTTTGTTTCTAAATAAATAACAAAAATTATATTTTAACAATATCACAGCAGGCTTTTATTTATAACATTTTAAACCTAAAGTGCTCAAGGAATTAAGAATGAGAAGCAAATCAACAAAAAAGAAAATCAAAGAAAATTAAAACAAGACCATGCATAACCAATATCAGAATATACATGAATAAAAGCATGATACATGACCATAATTCATAGCAAATAGACAGCAAAAGAAGGAAAAAACAAAAATAATAAAGCAGCTGACAGTGCAACAACATCCATTCAGCAAAATTTGAGACTAAACAAATAAATAAATTGTAACCAAAACAACAAATGACTCTCTTCTTCTTCAAGGAAGTCTGTGTCTCACACTTCAGCATGCAGTCAGCATGGCCAAGGGGTCTAAAGCACTGCTTTAAGAGTACAGTGTCAACTGGAGGTATTGGTTTGAATTCTACTTCTGCTGTTTTTTAGAGGCAGTCATGGATGAAAGGTTACAAATGCAGGCTTGGGAATGGAAGGTTTAGTTCAGTCCCCTGAAAGGACAGAATACTTCTTCATTCCTTCACCTATGACATGTTTTCTTAAGCAATTATTCTATTAAAATTTGTGTGTGCATAATTTGTGCTCAGCAAAGCTGATGGGTGAACAAAACACCACACAACCAGAGGTGGAGGTATATGTCTACTCATTACTTTTCAAATGAAACAATGGTAACGCTTCATAATACACATACACTGTGGCTCAGCGGGCAAAGACTATGACACTATGACACAAGGATCGCGAGTTCGAATCCTGGTCATGCTGTTTGCCATCAACAGCCGGGGCAGTTGAAAAATTGGCAGTGCTCTCTCTGGGTGGGTAGATGGTGCTCTCACTCTCCCTATCACTTTCCCGTTGCAATGTCCGCTGGCTCAGGCATCTACTGATTGGTTCAATTGGAGCTGGGGAATCTGTGTGCTTTCCTCCGAGTGAATTAGGCTTTCCAGTGATGGTGTATGAGTGGTGGTTCGAAAAGAGGCAGTGGCTGCATCAAACGCAACGGAGGAGGTTTGTGCTTGCCTGCACCCTCCTAGAGTCAGGGACATTGCAAAGTGATGGGGAGAGGCCTAATGGAGGGGATGGGCTAATTGGCTACCACTACATTGGGAAGGGGATAAAAATGGGGAAAAAACAAGAAATAAATTACATTAAAGAAAAGAAATTACTTTGTATGAGTCAATACATATAAAACTTAAATAAAATGTTGATGAAAACAATTTAAATAAATGCTTTTGCACTTTGCTCATGACATTTCTTACAATATTTGTCATAAAAAAGACTACAAATATGCAGTAGTTGTTCCATCGTGTTTCAAGGCAACCACCATTGTGTCAGTGCCAAAGAAGTTGTCAGTGTCCTGCCTTAATGAATACCGTCCCATTGCACTCATGCCCATCATTATGAAGTGCTTCAAGAGGCTTCTCATGAGGCACATCAAGTGCCTGTTACCCCCCTCAATTCATCTACTACAGTTTGTGTATCATCTCAACCACTCTAAGAACAACGCCATAGCCACCAGCACTTGCCTTGCATTAACCCACCTGGACAAGAAAGACACATATGTTAGGATGCTGTTAATTGACGTCTGCTCAACATTCAACCCAATCATCCCTCACCACCTGATCGTAAAGCTGAGCTCGCTGGGACTGAACACCTCTCTCTGAAAATGGATTCTGGAATTCATAACTAGGAGACATCAGTCTGTCAAGATCTACACAAACACCTCTAGCACCACCACACTGAGCACTGGAGTTCCTCAGGGCTGCATGCTCAGTCCAGTGCTATTTATCATCATGACTGTGCTCCATTCACATCATCAAGTTTGCAAATGACATGACTGGTGAAAATAATACACAGACAACATTTCAAATACTGAAACTTATATATATATATATATATATATATATGGCCGGGACTTTAACGCGTTAATGTCGATTAATTAATTACAAAGATTTTAACGCGTTAAAAAATGTATCGCAATTAATCACATTTTTTTAAAGTTTGGAGCCGGAACCTTTGTATTTGCGTGTTCTAGCATGCCTGTAAATCTGATGCACAAGCGACATCCGCAAACAACAACAATGATGGACGAGCGACATCGGCAAACTGCACCAATGGACTACGAAGTCCACTGAGGGACAACTTTAACTTTAAAAAACATTCTGATGGGACTTTCGAAAAGACTACTGTTGTATACAAGTTGTTTAAAAAGGAATTTGCTTATCACCGAAGCTACTCAAGCCTAAAATACCGTCTCAATGCCAAACATGTTGTGACAAGCACAGCCGTCTCCACAGCTAATGGCAGCATCCCCAGCAGCGGTAAAAAATTTACGCTTTAGCCAGCCCACATTGGACCAAATGACAAGATGTTAAAACTATCACAAGAGTCGCAGTAATGTATAGTTATTTGATTTATTTATTTATTTATTTTTTTTTATTATTGTCTAGTGTGCTGCTTACATTAATTGTTTTTATTTTTCAAATAAGTTAAAGACTCAGGGGTTCCTGAAATACTTGAAATCTGAATAAATATTATAGCACTTTGCCAAATCTGTTGGTTTAATAACAATAAAAAATCAAAAAGCAATAAACATATTTGTTGTTAAGCATATACTGTATGTCTATTCATTCAAAATTTTAGTAGCAAAAGGATTTTTTAAATTGAAAATGTTTAATTTGTTGATATATGGGTTGCGATTAATTGTGATTAATTAATTACAGACCCTGAAATTAACTTGATTAACTCCATCACTAGACTGTGTATTGTTTTATATAAAATGTTGGGTTTAAATATTTGCACAGTATTAGCCTTCCACTTGGAAATAGAAAATCACTTGTAACACAGTGGCAACACATGTAATCTCCACTTAAGAAATTATATGACTTTCAACACCAATTAACTGCACCCCGGAAACTTTGGGATTAATTTTAAAGGTACTGAATAATTTTATAAACAGCACTTTTAAAGTTTTAATATATATTTACAAGGGAAGGATTACAAAGAAAGTTTCTCCTATTGAAGAAATGAACAAAAAATAAAAAAAATACAATAATTAATTTCATGACAACAGTTAACAACTTTAAGACAGATTAAGACATGGACACTTGCTGAATACACCCTGAGCAGAGTCACACACACATATTTAGAGTGCAATTCTCAGGTCAAGTGCTTAGCATTCCCACATTTAACATTTTAAGGTCTGATTACTTACTTTCTTCAGTAAAAGACTTTTTTGAGAGTCAGGCCCCAGGAGAATTGATCCAGCATGAAATGGCTTCATCTATGCACATGCTAAAAGTTATGTAAATGCATTCGAACACAATCATGAAGTCTTATTGGTTATTATGCAACATTTCACACAAAATCAGCCCATTTCAGCACAATCTCCACATCACTCCAGACTGCCATGATTGCATCACAGTGGGAAGAAGTAATTGACGTCTCACAGCTCAAAGCCAATTTTATTAAATAAATTCAAATAAACGTAAAAAAATATATAAACACATTGGAAACACTCTGAGCCTGCTTCTCACTGCTTTCCTTATGCTACCTAGTTACCTACCTAACTAGTTGGTAGCAGAGGCGATTGATCTAAGACTACAAGGGAAGCTCAGCTTCCCCTAAAATGTCAAAAAATAAGTGATCAATAATATACTGTTGTGTGTACATGTCATTGACTGAATATGCGCTACAACGCGCTCAACTTTTGTTCAGAATCAGCTTCTTATCACTGATAACGACACTGCTTTCCTCTCACTCATTCCTGCAGCTTCACAGTGCTTTAAACAGGGTGGACGCTCAGCGTCCACAGAGTTCAATGGCAATGCAAAGCGTGCAGTGAAACGAGACGAATCATTGGATAAACGCTGGGCTTTGTCCCGCCCATCGGATGCTCAGCATCTCTCGGGGTCTATGGGGCAGTGGGCTGGCCTTGGCTGGCCCGGACGCTCAGCTTCTGCATGATGATTGGATGATCTGTCTGAGGCTGAATCCCTTTTTGATTGACAGCTAAATGAGTGAATCAGCGATATTTTGGTGTAAACATCCGTGGGAGCATTTTTTTAAATTTTCATTCTGTTCTGAGTTGAACTGAAGACTTTCCTAATCATCTTAGCGGCATTTTCTTTGTTAAAAACGACTAGCGACAAATCGAGCTTCTATTTCTGGTGGGTTTTTTGTAGCTGCTTGTGTTTGGAGACTGACTTCTATCACTCCTTCTGACTTCTATCAAAGTTTCTGGCCAGCAGGTGCTGCTGAGCCTCTCCACCATCACAAAGCACTCACAAGTGGACACACTTCATACTACCCTCGCGCCAGTCCCAGCTAGCGAGCTAGCAGGTGTAAAGAGCTTCTCCTGTTTAAAGTGTCTCATGTCTTACACCCACAACACCATGAGCTAAGGCCGTTTAAGCAGCCAAGCTCTACTGGCCATTGAGAGGACACTAGTCAAGTCCCTGGTATGACAGGATCACAGATCATTTTCTTGAAAAGGAATGGAGGGTAGAATTTACGTATAAATAAACCGACACATTTTATGATGTAGCCCGAAA
>BRDA01015509.1:1408-18854 GCA_036984385.1 Crenuchus spilurus | reverse complement strand
GATTTGATGTCTGTTATTACTAACCCTGTAAAGCTGCTTTGTGACATCAGTTGTAAAAAGCACTTTATAAATAAAATTTGATTGATTGATTGACATGCAATAACAGTTGCAGAAATACTGAGCATTTATTAAAAATTACAGGAGATATTCCAGAAACTTGATCTTTTCCAAATTCAAGTACATTTTCAGGAAAATAATTCCAGCAGCAGCTTTAAAGACAGTGTAAAGGACTGTAAAGAGTTGAAACTATTGCATGTGAAAAGGAAATTTACTTATGATATTTAAGCGCTCTTTGCCTTAAATAAAATATTTTACTTTCACATAGTTGAACATTAAATAAATATTTTGGCCCATCGCAGCAGTTCTTCTGTAGCAGAGATGACTTTCAGTGCTTTAGTCTTGTTGGTTGAAAGATGTTTGGAAGCCAAGTGCAAAAACCCCACAAACCAACAAGACCCAAAAGGTAGATCATGTTCATTCAATAAGATCCTAAAGAGAACAAAAGTCAGTGTGAACATTCTGAGAAGAAACTCATGAATATCATGTTTTTTCATTTTAAAAGCTGTAAATGTAATAAATGTCTGTCTGGAAGTCCAGTCCAGAGAGCATCTTGTAACATTTAGTAAGAGTACTGTATTAATGTCTATATCTATTTGTTCCTTATAGCACCATAATCATTTGGGGATTCATTTGTGTTTATAAAATTGAATTGAATGTTATGGAGAGAGTTCACTCACATCATCTGAATCCTCTTGGAAGTTGATTTGGTTACTACTGGCTCTACTCTCTGGGCTGATGCAGGGCTCATCCTCTTGCAGCTGGAGAGCAGAGAAACGATATGTTGTTGCCCTGTAGAGGGCAGGGTGGGATCAGTGAGATAGACAAGTCTGCTGTAGTGCACAAAATCACATGCACAGACTCTGAAGTATTACCTTTGCCTGTAGGTCATCCTCCAGGCTGTAATGGCAACAGCAATAATAAGAGCCAGAGCTATGATTCCCACACTGACACTTATCACAACCTGCAATCACACCTCATCCTTTAAATCATTCATTAGTCATGCAAATATGGCAATGCAAACATGGTTATCTGTAAAATTAGCACTAGCATTACATTTCATCATATAGGAAAAAAACTGTTGTAGCAGCCATGTCATATACTGTGTGAAATTACATAAGTATGTCTATTTGAAAGGAATGGTTCATCCAGAGTTCATAGTTATGCAATTTTCCACCACAAAATGTTGATCAGTAAAGAGTCCAATTGGAGTCCAATTTTGCTCCATTAGCTTTGAAATAGACATGTGCAAGACTTATACTGCTCACAAACATTAAAACTGAATAGTAACATAAACAACTAAGTTATTTCTGTCAAAGTACAGCAACACATGGGGCCCCAAGTGGCTCAGCTGGCTAAGACGCTGACACTATGATCAGAGTATGGTGAGTTTGAATACCGGTCATGCTGTTCGCCATCAACAGCCAGGGCCCAAGAGAGCAAAAACTGGCAGTGCTCTCTCTGGGTGGGTAGATGGCGCTCTCACTCTCCCTATCACTCTCACATTGCAATGTCTGCTGTCTCAGGTGTCTACTGATTAGTCCATTCGGAGCTGGGAATCCTGCGCTTTCCTCCAAGTGCGTTGGCTCCACAGTGATGGTGTATCAGCGCAAGTTCGAAAAGAGGTGGTGGCCATATCACATGCAGCGGAGGAGGCGTGTGCATGTCTTCTCCCTCCTAGAGTCAGGGACAGTGCAAAATGATGGGGAGAGCCCCCTTGTGGATGGGATGGGTTAATTGGCTACTACCACATTGGGAAGGGGAGAAAATTGGCGAAAATAATTTTTTTTTAAAAAAGTACAGCAAAACATCTCAAACCACATCCAATGGCAATGGTCAAGTCAGTGTTTGAACTGAAGAGTGGTTTGGACTCTAACCTGTCTGTACTAGCTGAGATAATTCTCTTAATGGAAAAAAAGGACTGTTGTACGTCGCTCTGGACAAGAGCGTCTGCCAAATGGCGTAAATGTAAATGTGATCCAGATCTTATTGAAGCTCTCACAAACTGCAATGATGTATGAGCTGCAGTAAACTGTAACACTGAATAACAGTTAACTTCAGTTCTGATCTAGAATTACATGAAGGATCAAAGATCAGTCTCCTGCCAGTTCTGCTGCTGTTGTTTTTGTCGTCAAACACACTGACTACTTTGAGAAGTGACTTATGATCTGGATGTAATTTGACAGAAAACTTTTGGTTGATCTTGAGTTTGTCATCAAATTATCACTTTCCAAAGTACACTCATACCTGTGAGTTTTAGAAAACACATCAAAGGAATGATCTGTATCTGAATGAGAAACATTTTATATTACACACTGTTCTATGAAGATGAGAGCTTGTGGAGGAAGCTTCACTGGAATTCCCACACTGCTGTTTGGATGGATCAATTCGACGCTGGGGGCTGAAACCACCCTCACACTTATCACTGGGGATCTTACGATACCTGTACATAATGCACATAATAACAATGGGGAGCTACATTTGTGACTGTGCATGTGTAAGAAAGTGAACTAAAGAGAAACGGAAACATGAAACAGAACTTACCCTGTTGTATGAAGCTCCTCTAACTCTCCATTTAAGCAGATCTCCAGTTTCTTGTCTGTGAAGTCAGCCTGTTCCACACATTCTGAACTGTTTTGATGGCGATAGTAACCATAATCGCTGTGACAGAGACATACAATTGTCAATAAAAGGCTCCATCCATAAAAGTACACACATCACTCTTTGTGAGAAAAGCTTATAGAGTATGATTACAACCCTAATTCAGTGTCTTCCTACCACATGTAGTCTTCCCTGGTACACAGACACGGTGTTTGTTGTTTGCTGACCACATAATCTCGTCCATTTCTGCAGACTGACATCTTCCTCAGCCTCCTAAATATTTCCTTGTAGCCTAGGATACAGCCATCAGTCTCTGAGGTTCCAGCACCAGAATGGGCCAGCCACTCTTCATAGTCATCCTCACCACCTGAGACATGTCAAATATAGGCACATTTTAATGACAAAAACCATCAAGACAATTAAATTTTCCAATGTACTATAATACAAAATGAGGACATGGAAAGACAATGTTTAAATTAAACACTGACAGTCATAACATTAACACCAATGATATTAGAACCACTAATATGTCAAATATGCTGCTGGTCCTTCGCATCTCTCAAAAAACCCAACATCCCACTGTGTCATGAATTCTACAAGACCTCTGAAGGTGTCCTGTGAGATTTGCTGTTTTTGATCTGGAGCTGTTACAAATCTGACTTGTTGTTACAGATGCTCAAATTGACATCTGTGGAATTTGGAGGCCATTGTTGTTAGGTACTGACCACTGATAACTGGGAACATCAAGCCTTACTGCTTCAGAGATACTCCAACCCAGTCATTTGACCATAACTGTGTAGCTCAGGTCTCCACACTTGCATATCTATCATTCAATTCAGAATTCAGAGTATTCTCATAATATATCCCAGATGTTCACATGCAGCATTTAAAATGTTTGCTTTTGTATTTTGACATGTAATGTACTGAAAATTGTCATATTGCAGTCTCCTATGAGCCAGCTGCAGTCTGACTGACGTTTAGTCTGACTGGTTTTCATGGATTCTCGAGTTTTTGATCTCTGCCTGCGTACTGGTTTATGTCTCTGCTCTAACCTTTTATCTTTTGGCCTTCAAGCCTTGCCTAGCCTCTAGCTCTGTTTGGTATTCTAGCCTTGCCTAGCCTTTAGCTCTGTTTGGTGTTCTAGCCTTGTCTAGCCTTTAGCTCTGTTTGGTGTTCTAGCCTTGTCTAGCCTTTAACTCTGTTAGCTGTTCTAGCCTTGCCTATCCTTTAGTGCTGTTTGCTGTTCTAGACTAGTCTAGCCTTTAGCGCTGTTTGCTGTTCTAGCCTTGTCTAGCCTTTAGCTCTGTTTGGTGTTCTAGCCTTGTCTAGCCTTTATCTCTGTTTGCTGTTCTAGCCTTGCCTAGCCTTTAGTGCTGTTTGCTGTTCTAGCCTTGTCTAGCCTTTAGCGCTGTTTGCTGTTCTAGCCTTGTCTAGCCTTTAGCTCTGTTTGGTGTTCTAGGCTTTAGCTCCGTTTGCTGTTCTAGCCTTTAGCTCCGTTTGCTGTTCTAGCTTTTAGCTCCATTTGCTGTTCTTGCCTTTAGCTCCATTTGCTGTTCTTGCCTTGTCCATCCTTTAGGTCTGTGGTATATTCTTTTCTATTATTGTTTTTGGCTCTTCTCATATCTCAGTTCTGTTTAGCCTTGGGCTTCTGTTTGTTAGCTTAACATTATAGTAGCCACAGCCTGTGCTCTATATTTGTCATTCTGTTCTTTTGGTTGTTCTCAGACCTTCTCCTGTATATACACTATTCCTAAGATCTGTCATTTGTTTCATGTCTGCTATTTGTTTGGTTACTGATTCTGTATTGTTTTTGCCTTGTGTTTGTATTATCCTTTTTGGTTTCATTAAACCATATCTTTCTTCATATGCATGTGTCTTTCACTACAGTTTGGGCCCATGCCTGACAAAAATGTAAATACTTACAAATACTTGCTAATTATCTTGCTGCATTAAATAAGAATCGAATTGCTAAAAATATTAAATATCATATCTACTTACACTCTCGAGTTATCAGTTGAGCAAAGTCTATGGTAACCGCGACCCACATAGGTCGATCGTCATCATCAGGTCGATATCCAAACACACTGACGTTCATGGTTTTAGTGCCAGGCTCAGACACTAGGCCAGCAATAAAGAAAGGCTGTTGAGTGAAATTATATGTTTTCCAGCACTGACCCTCATCTGTGGAGAACCTGGAAAATATGTGTACATAAATAAACAAATGGACTTATTTTGGTCCTGAAGCAGATTCAGCTAACTTTAAGAACCATTCATTCAGTAATACTCAGTAATATTCAATTAATTTTTTTTCTCCAAGATCCAATCAGTAGTCGCGTTTCCATTGACCATGAAATATCGCAAATTAGATTTGCGAATAAAAATTTGCTTAATGGAAACACGACAATTTCGAAAAACCAACTTTTTTCAATAAAAGTCTTTTGCGCTAAGATGCAGGCAAGTGCAGGGGGGGGGGGGGTGCTGGAGCACCTGCCCCTTTGGTACTTTCCACCCAAAGTACCCTTATGTCAAAATGTTTTTTTTTTTTTCCCTTTTCTTTTTTTTAAGTTTACGTGTGAAAGTCTGTCTGTGTGGCCCAAAATAATAATAATAATAATAATAATTTAGATCCACCCTCGGTCGGTCACATGATCCACATAGATGTGCCTCACTGCCCTAACGTCATGTGCCCACACAATGTGCCCTGAAGCTAGGTGCTGCTAGATACGGAGAGAGCACAACTGTATCAAAACAGGCTCAGTAAACATAAAACAGGTATTGTAAACATAAGTTTTGAGCATTGTAAACGTAAATGTAAATCTGTAAATGAAAGTGTACAAATCAGGCAGGGTGAACGGATCGGGTAATGACACCCTTTCATTTTGTGAGGTTTGTTTTAGGCTGAAGTGATGTCGTAATATCCTGTCCCTCTAGCCAATGAGCGTTGAGCCCCACGCCCAACAAAAATAAGTAATATAATTAATAAATTAATTATTTAATAAAAAAAATTAAAAATATTTATAACCGTAATTTGTGAATGATAAACATAACTTGTGAAGTGAAAAATAAAAATGAGAAGTGAAAATGTAAGTATTACATTTACAACCAGTATTTTTCATTTATGATTGTTTTTAATTTACGATTTTACAGTTTCTACAGATTTACATTTATGATACTTAAAACTTACATTTACAATACTTGTTTTACGTTTACGCTTAAGCTGAGCCTGTTATGACGCCATACAACTGACGGTCCAGTGAGTAGGTTTTGCAGCGGTATTTGTTTGTACACGCCATGGTGTATTCTTGTAAGATGACTGACGAAGTTAGTGAAGTGAGCAGCATCCTGTGTCCGTCTGACTCTGCACACACTCTCCTAAGTTATAGCTGCTAATTAAGCACACAGCGTGCTGAGGGGGAAAAGTGTGTCTGTATGCCTGTATGTATGGCTTCTTTTTGTTTCTATATGTTTCTTTAGTCATGGGCAAAGTGCATCAGAGAGATGTATAATTGATATGTATATTATATATTATAATTATATGTATAATTTTACTGTCAATTGAGTTGCAGTGTTTTTCCTACATATATGAAGCAATGAGGCATAAGTTATTTCACTAAAACTATGCAATGTACATGCTTATTCACATAATACTGGACTATATTAGAATAAATACAACAATAATAATTAATTAAAGGAATTTGAATTGTGATTTTCTCAACCTCTCATTTAAATAAATCAGAACATGTTTATAACATTTGTATACACACAAATTAAATATAATATGCATAAATATAAAATATGTAACTTATAACCTTCCATTCTTTATGAATTTGGGTTGCTACAAATCAACCGGTTACAGTATCTTGTAAGGTTTCTGTATGATGTTTCAAATTTGTAGTCCATGTGCCTCCTTTTGACTTTGAGCACCTGCCCCTCCAAAGGTCTCTGCACGGCCCTGCTAAGATGATGTGGTTTTTCAGTCGCATCGAAATTGGTTTATATCGCAAAAGTGTAATGGAAACACTCAAACGGACTTTCGCATTAAGGGAGTCACGTGATCAACAACCGGACGTTTCTATTGGCGAAAAAGACGATGAAGAAGAAAACAACAACAGAAAGTAAGAGGATGAAGATGACGCAGCATATTTGGAATAACGAGGAGAATCCTTTAACAATGTGCAGCTGGCTCCACTACAGATCTCACAGCATCACAAAGTTCATTAAAAGTTGAGTGTGTCATTCTAAAATGATGAATCCACAGACAAATCATCGACAACAGTTTCCCAAAAACGCTGCATACGTAGCCGCTCCCAAGTATAAGGGGCTTGTCACTCCAAAGCCTCGATAAGTCGCCGCCTCCTCTGATGGCTGATGATGAGCGCTAGTGCTGTGGCAGCAGTATATATAAAGCTAAAGTATTACATCCACTGCCGCCATGTTTGTAATGACTTATTGCAAGAACAAACATATTCACATGTGATTTTATAAAAGTATTTCGCATTTAATGGAAACACCGCAATTGCGAAACTTGTTTTGTAGAATTGTTTTTTCGTCAAAACTGAATATCGATAAAGTTTTGGGCAAAACTGCAATGGAAACGCGACTAATAACAATGTTATTTCTCACATTGTTCTACTCCTATGTCAGATTAATGTTCTTATATAGTCTAAGGCAATATTTAATAAGCATTGATGATAATGTATAAGAATCTTGTGAGCTGAGTTAAATTGCGTTAAATCTTAATCTTAAGACAGTTTTTACAGTCATCATCACATGTTTTTCTGTGTTGGTTTCAAAGTACAGGAGTATACATATTCAGTGTGTATTCAATGTATACATATTTGTATATTTATATATATAGACTCTGGATATACAGTTTACAGTTACTGGTAATATTTTTGGCTGCTCGGTTTGCACATCACATTATTTTTCACTTTATGTACTATGTACGTGTTTTTTTAATGCATCTGTACTATATTGTATCCTTATTGTATTTAACTGTGTTTTTCTAAGATACTGGATGCCTCAAATTCCGCCATGATCAATAAAGTATGTATATATGTATGTATGTATGTACGTACGTACCTACCTACCTACCTACCTATCTACATATCTATCTATCTATCTATCTATCTATCTATCTATCTATCTATCTATCTATCTATGAAAAACAATGCTGCAAATTTGATCACAAGTACTTTTCTGGTACAATAAGATAAACTGTGATACTCAATGGATGTATCGTCCACTTACTTTATACAGTTAACTGCTCTGTCTTTGTGAGTCTCCACAGCCACAATTAGGCCCCCTGAATCCAATATGCTATAGTAGTGGGGGCCCCTCAGTGTGCCTGTCCAGTTGTAGCCCCCATCTGAAGATACATAGACATCTGGCCTGGATGCTGAAATGGAGTCCCCAACATTGCCTGCAAGAATAAAGAAAGCAGGATTCTGTCATATGTGAGACAATGGACAGAGGCAAAATTAAACTGCAGGCTTATTATTCAGTTATTAGTCCTAAGACTCGTTATCCTCTATTACAATTTTTCAGTATCTATTATAAAACTAATCCAGTATATTCATTGATGATCAAAATTAGAGAAAAACATACAATTTCCTTAATGTTAAGGTCACTGCATAGTCCTATTTGAAATTAGGGATAAAACAGCAGTATTTTAAGCAAATTTCATGAGCTGTACATATAATAAAGCACAGTTTAAAAAATATTTGAATATTTTAAAAAGAGATCAAAATCAGAGAACACTTTCAGATAACTCCTAGTTATTGGTGTTAATCTGGCTAATGGTGGTCATTTCCAAAAATCATTTAAATGTGGAGCATTGAAGATTATATTATTTCTGAAAAAAAGTGGGCCTACACTGAATTCATTGTTATTAAAGGTGGAGGTTAGTCTAAGTAAGAACACTACCATGGGCGATGATCAGGCCAACAGCAGAAGGGTCAGACAGAGGCAGCATTGGAGAAATGCCGCTGTAGTGGCTGTGCTCTCCATGTATGTGCAAGTTGCACTGGAACAAACACACACACACACACACACACAAATATCACCACCCCTGTAGTCACAGTACTTAATGCTAAATCTGGTAATACAAAATTGAGAATGTACCCTTTTCACGTTTCGTGCACAATCAACATTTTCTGGCTTCTTAAGTGGTCTCCACTCTCCACCTTTATTAAATGAGATGACTGTAGAAATGCTGTCATCTGTAACAAAACAGGTCTATTAGTAGAATTAAAAGCTGCATATACAGAATGTCTAAAGCAGGGATATTCAGATCTGGTCCTGGAGTGCTGGTGTCCAGCGCAGTTTGGAGATTTTCCTGAACATACCTACTAACAGATGAATTGAGCCAGGTGTGCAGTACACAGTTCTGAAGAACCAGTGGTTATCAGCCTTGCTACTGAAGAGCTACCTTACTACAGACTTACCACCTTATCTATCTAATTATTGCCTTCTAGAACTCCTTGATTAACTAAATGAGGTGTGTTTGATTTGGGCTGGAGGTGAAACCTACAGGAAGGTAGATTATTAGGAAGGTTTGGTAAACACTGGTCTAAACTTTCATTTAATCCTAAGCGACTTACAGCTGGGGGTAAGGTGTCTTGCTCACCTTCAGTCATGACCTGCCTAGGGATCGAACTGGCAACCTTCCAATCACAAGATCAGATCCCTAACCACCAGGCCACGGCTGCCCCCGATCTGAACGATCTGAACCTATAAATACTGAATTTATAGTGAAATTAATTGTAATTCATTATAGGATGTCGCCAATATGGCTTAAATCAATATAAATACTCAATTGTCACTTGTCTTAAGTTCAAATAGAGCTTTTTTTAAAAAATAATAATTCTTTGCCAATTTTCTTCCTTTCTCAATGTGGTAGACATCAATTAACCCAACCCATTAGTGGCTCTCCCCATCACTTGCACTGTCCCTGACTCTAGGAGGGTGAAGACATGCACACGCCTCCTCTGTTGCGTGCGATACAGCCACCACCTCTTTTCAAACTACAGCTGATACACCGTCACTGGGAAACCAATACGCTCAGAGGAAAGCGCAGGGTACCCAGCTCCGAATGGACCAATCAGTAGACGCCTGAGCCAGCAGACATTGCAGTGTGAGAGTGATAGGGAGAGTGAGATGGGTTGGGCCATCTACCCAACCAGAGAGATCATTGCCAATTTTTGCTCTCTTGGGCCCCGACTGTTGATGTCCAGCATAACCAGGATTCGAACTCGCGATCCTCTGGTCATAGTGTCAGCGTCTTAGCCTGCTGAGCCACTCAGGGCCCAATTTTTTGTTTTGTGTGTGGCCTGTATTAATATTATGGTAGAATTAATTAGTAAATTACTTCTGTTTTGTTCCCCAGCGGCACAACTGTAAATGGTTTTGACTACATGGTGAGAATTTGCATACACAAACGAATGCTTTAAACCAAAACAAGAGTTGATTGTTGGCAATATTTTTACTGATACTAATATTTTACTCAGAGCCTAATTAATTATGTAACTATGTAATTACATAACTGCACTTAAATAGTATAACAAAATAACAATAATACGTGTACACGAGTATGGGTTAAATTCAAAATTCAAAATGAAAAGAATGCATTGGTGGGTGCCCCTACCTTCCTGCATGACATTAGTAAGATACACCCCTCTCAGTGATGTCACATTGGTAAAGTCACTCTTCCTTTCCATGCCAAAAAGATGTCGCTCTAGAGACTTGGAGTACAGGATGCCACGGTCATCAGATGTATAGATCGTCCCAAAATATGAGTTTTCTACAAGCATGAGAGATCACACACATGCACAATGCTGAAACAGCGGTTTATCTTTCAGACTGGAGATAAGTATCATCACCATTCACACACAGGTCACACATACACAGACACACGCTTGATCTGCAGTCTACTTTTCATGCTACTTAAGAATAGGGTTGTGTATTGGCAAGAACCTGGAGATATAATCTGTAATATGATACAGGGGTACTATTCAGTATACTGTTATACACTGCAATACTATAAGCAAAGTGATATAATGTGATTATTAATATCTAAGTTAAGAAAAAAGCGAGGTTTGCTAATGCTAATGTTAGGAGTGCATTCTTACTACTAATTTATGTTGAAGTGAAAGAGTCTAATGGCTGAAAATAGATTACAACACTGCTATCTAGTGGCCGGGGGGTTAAATACAACATACAATGAACTACTATCTACTGCCATTGTTTACGTGTAAGCTATTCATTAAAATTTGTGTGTTTTTGAGAATCAGTACAGTACTGAAAACATAATATAGTATGTAATACAAAAGTGTATCAATATTTTCTTAAACATCTGCTTTGGAAGACCTAAAGACAAATAGTGTTATAGGATATGACCTTTGTCAGTTCTCTTTGTGTAACTGTGGTTATAAAACTGTCTTCTGCCTCACATGCTTCTCTTTGTGTATGCATGAGGGTGAATCCTGACGCACATATCAATGTATCAGCTGTTCTGACAGTGCCAAAGCGCCACCTCCTCTGCATTTTAGGTGAAAGAGAACACCTTCCTCAGCCTTATCTTGCTAGTTAACTACCACTACATCAGAACACCAAGGCTGAACAAAATATGAATAGTGTATGCTCTGACCCGAAAGAGTCAGTTGTCTGCCCTCTCATGCTATTGGCAGAAACAGTCTGAGTGGTCAGCACAAAGAGGAACTTGTCTAACAAGTACTTAGCAACTCTGTAAAACCAATGTGTGAAACTGAAGCGTTAAAACATCAGAACTATGTTTGTGTACGCACAAATGTCCAACGGTTTAAACCCTTTAAACTGCCAAAAGCCATTCACAGTTCCTGGCATCTGTTCATCGCTCCTGTAATGTAGAAAAAAACTCTTGCAGTCCTGCAATCAAGTTTAGTGTTTTTTCTTTAAAATAAAAAAATAAAATAAAAAATTCCCTTTCTTAAAAATGGGAAGAAGAAGGATGGAATGTAGTTTGGATCATTTTGCATTTTTGTCCATTCCATCTATCCGTGAATCAGCTCTTCCATTAGACAAGCCTGTGATTACTATTTAAGCCATCTCAAGTTCAAATAAATGCCAATTTTTGCTACTGTGGCCATTGTACTGGATGAAGAAGAAAACATCTAATTCACCAAAATGGGTATCCAAGCAGGTGTGAGTACATAGTGTTGCTGATTCATTCTTGTATGACATTAGAATGAGTTAAGTTTGTCATAAACAAAGATTAAAAAGTAATTTGTGGAATATTCAGAAAATTAAAGAGCTGGTGCTCTTTAAGTCCAGTTACTAATAATAAGCTATATGCGATATTAAGCCTGATTCTTTAAGGGTTCAAGTGAAAACCAGCTTGACTCTAGGCCATGTGAACCAATCAATGTTTTGTTAGTTGCAATAAGGTACAGAAAGAAAGATGAAAATAAAGAGCTAAAAAGTCTGGGAGTCTGTACCTCCAGGACTGTCCACATGTATGAAGATCATATCTTCATCACCATCCAAAAGTGAGTAGAACTGCAAGCAGAGAGAAGGGACATGTGGGCGTGATAATGACTGAATCACATAGAGGTATGTGTGGGCGCGTAGGTGTGTAAAAGTGTGTGTGTGTGTGTGTGTGTGTGGCAGGCTCTTTAACCTTTGTGAGAGAAAGTCTTGAATTGTGTCGAATCAGCAAGATAAAGATAAGCTAGAGCCTGCATCGTCACAAACTCAAAACCATGTGTGTGGAGAATATATATGAGTATAAAAGTATTAGTGAAAATGCTCGCCGTAATTTGAGCTCAAGGTCAGATAAACCAGACCAGTGCTTGATTTGTGGACTATTCTGTGACCGTTTGCTTACTGGCCCAGTCGCCTTTCCTACCTGCTCTGAAGAGGCTTTGGGGAGTTGAGCTCTGTTAAAATGATCTCCCTGATCTGAAGACACATATATAACCCGAGGAGAGCCCTAAAACACACACATCACACTCTGAATAACACGACAGCACAATGAGCAAACAAACTGTTGTTCTCATATCAATATTCCTATTTAGATTAAATTTTTTTAAAACAAAAAAAAAAACTTTTAGCATTAAAAAAAACAGCTGCCTACATTGTATGAACATTTAAATCACAAATGGACCAACAGAAATGTACGGAGCCCCTGAAGGGACGTGGTGTATTTGTTTCTTTTTCAGATAATAGGAATGCATTTTTTTTTTGGTTGGTTTACTGTCTGGTACTATCAGGTGAGCACCCGATAGTATCAAATGAGCACCCGATACTATCAGGTGAGCACCTGATAGTATCTGGTGCTCACCTGATTGTACCAGACAGTAATAAAAAAAAATATCCATATAACCTAAAAAAAAAACACCATGTCCCTTTAGGGGCTCCGTAGAAATGGTCCAAAATGTCATGTGAATTCATTATTAGTGCATTAGATTTGTATCAAATGTGTAATTCAGAACATTTCAGGTTTTAACAATAGTGACCATATGCTGTTTACTGGGGAGAGCACTAAAGAAATGGGTGTGGGGAATATTTTAAATTTGTGGTTAACATGTCTGACCTTTTCTTCCATGACAGAGGTGAACAAGAAGCCTCCAATATAGCCAAAGGTGAAGATATTCTTAGCAACGGTAGTGAAAGTTTTGCCCAGGTCTCGTGTACGTCTCAGAAACAGCTCTCCTTGTTTATCTGCCTCCACTGCACTCCGTAGCATTTATAAAAAAAAAAAAAAGCAAAATACATTACAAACAGGCTTCATTCAGCCATCATTTGAACTTTTGGTGCATAGGTTAACATAAATATTTAATGATCATTTTGTGATAACATTTATTGTGAAATATTTTTACGTTACTTATTGAAACAACTCACATGTGTTTTCAGGACTGCAACTGAAAAAAAGGGTGTTGCCCGGTCCCCTTCAAAATAAAAAAGTGGATATTTGGAAAAACAGTGTGATTTTTTTATGGAAACAAATGCACTGAAATATATAAAATAGATTAAATATGAACCACTAAAAACAATATGATAACCTAAGTTGTCAATTATCAATAAAAATCAGTGTATGGCCAGTGTTTTTGATCTCACCATGTGAATGAGTACACATTATCGTGAATTTTAGACCAGTTACTCCCAAAGTCTTGTGAGAGCCATAGGCCACTCTAAAGAGAAAGAGAAAACCTTAACTTTTAATGTAAGTCAATGTAAAAAAATATTTTTATTCATTTTGGAACATTTCAATTGGTCACATGTGATATTGTGATAATGTTATAATGATAATAATATGATAATAAATGCACAGATCATTCTAAAACATGTACACATGTTATAATCTTGTACCTTTTGAATAATGGATTAAGCTGAATGCTACGCCAAAAAAATACATACTGTACAATGTGAGACCTATAGGTGCTTAGATGATTCCATGTTTTCCTTCATGGCTTGGGGACTATTACATGTCTTGCTCATCTTTTGATGAGTGACCACTCCTAGGGAGGGTCTTAAATTTCCTCCACTTATACATAATCCAAAGCCGTAGTGTGTATTGGAAGTTTGAAATCTTTATAGATGGTTTTGTTATCTTTTCCAGCCTGATGAGCATCAACAAAACTTTTTCTGACATCATCAGAAATGCTATAGACTTATATTATACAACTTCTACAAATGTGCTGTAAATGATTCCCTGTGAAAAATGTCAATAAAACAAGACACGGTTGTAAAATGGGTTCTTCAGTTTGGTCTGAATATTCAAGCCAGTGAAGGGTAGACTGAGCAAAAGGTGAAATGTGACTCACATCTGTGCCGACGACCAGCAGGCAGCTTGGGCTCTGGTCAAAGAAGGAGATGGGTTGTGATGGGTGAAATGGCAGCTGAACTGATTTGAAGGTCAGCCCTGAGTCTACTGAGGTATATATGACTCCTCCTGTGGACTGGGTAATCGGCAGCTCAGCTATTAGAATCACCTATGAAGACACCACCATGGCTTTGAGAAGTTAATATCAGTCAATACCAAAGGAAAAAGAAGAAAAACCAAAGCCAAAAACTATTGTTAAAAACTCATCATTGGCAGACTGTAAACAGGTGTGCTCAGAGGCACCAGTTGCAATAATATATCTATTTCTATAATCATTTCTGTATCCCTCAGTGTAATTAGTAGACCACTAGATAAAGGCAGTTTATCTTTACTACATTTCTTCCCAGACTTAAGCAGTCAGATAGGGTTTCTTTATAACTATTATCACCCACCACCCTCTCACACTGTGGTCAGTGGAGGTGAAGACACTCCTACTGACGGAATGACTCAGTAGGAACCCTTTGCACCACATGTGCAACACAACACAGATGAGCTGTTGTTCAATGGCTGATGTGGTTATACTCATTTCTCATTGGACCACATGATTCACTGTGTTCCATTCGTAAGAAAACCTCTAAGGCCCATAGAAGGCACATTCCTACATTCTCAGAAAGTGTGCAACACTTTAAAAAATCATTATAGCTTTTGTATTTCAATGCTTTTGGAACTCTGGACTTTTTTAAAATAAATGTTATTTATACAGTGTCATACTTTACATACCTGCTGAGAATTCCCCGAGCCTGTACATATGCCAAAGTCCTTTTTTATGAAGGAATTGTTGATTGCAGGGGAAATATCATGAAAGGATTTTCCAAAGTCTCCACTTTGAGGGAAACCAGTATAATAATCACAGGTTAAAAATAATAATAATAAAAAAATATTTAATATTTGATTAGGAGACATTACCAGACATTTCTGGACAAAACATTAACAAAGTCACAAAATTACAAACTCTCCTAAATCTGTGTACTAACCTTCTATAGAGTCGAGTGGAACCTCCTTCATAAAAGGACTCCAATGGAGCACTGACTGTGGACAACACCAGGATTACCTGTGAGGGATTGGACACAAAAACGCATCAATACAGAAATTGCATATGTTCAAACACTATAAAGGTTCCCGAAAACAATACAAGAAAATGGTCACAACCACAAAGTGTCTACACAACATGGCTACACTTCCTTACAGACAAGTTTTGCACTAAATATAAATATTAATAAACATTCCTCACAGGGCATATATACATTTTTGAATAATATGACTATTTTTGCTTTATTCTATAAACTATTGACAGCATCTCTCCAAAATTCCAAATAAAAATATTGCAATTTAACGCATTTAATTGCAGAAAATTACAACTAGTCAAAAAGATGTTGTGTATTCAGCTCAAAAAAAATGCTAAATGCTAAAAAAAAGAGTTGATATTCATTATTAATGAACAAAAAACAGTTTAACTTAACTTTAAAAGTTCAGAAATCAGCATTGGTTGGAACAACTCTAATTTGTTTGTGTTCCCCACCAGTCAGGTGAATTTAGTCCACTCTTGAAGCTAAAATTCAAGCAGCTCTGCTTTCCTTGTGACTTTTGACCTCTTGATCTTATTCTAGAAGTTTTCAGGTCTGGAGATTGAGCTGGAACTACTCATTTCTATTATACATTTAAAGGTGTGTTCTAGATATCCAGATAAAGTGACTTACCCCAGTCCCATCTCCGACCCATGTGAGACTGAAAGTAAAGCCATCATCTCCATGAAATCCTGTCTAAAAAAGAAAAGAAGGAAATTAAAAATGACCTTTTTATTAGTGCTGAACATGACATTTTACTAACTAACTAGTTTCTTATGCTTTCACAGTATTAGTAACATTATTAATCACAAACCTAGCACTGCAGGCACATTTACATATTTGAACTGTGACTCTTTTTTACTCGGAGTCTTACCTCATAAGTATTTTTGTCCAGAATTGTCTGCTCTTTGGGGCTGAGGGCAGTTTTACACGCCATGAAGCTGCTCGTCACTGACCTGCTGTCTCTTCGTCTGGACTTTCTGGATGTCTCATCTAACAGACGTCTGGAAAACGTCACTGCTTCAACAAAAACCGCCAAATACACCAGAGATAATACTGTAAGTCTCCAAACCATCCCTGTTTCTAGTTAAAGAGTTTGCAGAAGAGGTGCTAGTGTGTGTCGTAGCCGAACTGTGAGGAGGTTAAAGTTGTTCTCAGTGTTTAGAGGGGCGGAGACCAACACAGCAGCGGTGTGACTGACAGCTTCACCTCTGACAGGAGAGACACCACTCATTAATAACAGAAGTCCAGTATCCACACACTAACACTGTCCTCATTGGCGGATGCTGGTATTTCAAGGAGGGGAAGCTCAATTTCGGGCTACATCATAAAATGTGTCGGTTTATTTATACGTAAATTCTACCCTCCATTCCTTTTCAAGAAAATTATCTGTGACCCTGTCGTACCAACAAGGCGTCTTTTCCAAGGACTTGACTAGTGTCTATGGCAAGCCGTTTTAGCCTAAAATGACACCAGCGATACAAGTCCTAATTCAGTTTTTACTAGTAAGAACTAATTCAAGATCTCTCTAATGTAGTTTTTACTAATAACAACTCCCATTCCAGATATCAATTATGACATTTTTACTAGTAAGAATAGAGACTTACATATCCATAATTCAATTCTAACTAGTCACATTGCCAGGTGGACATATCTTTAATTTTATTCTGACTAGTCATAATTCTCCATTGACTTGCATTGAATTTCACCCTCTCATATCCGTAATACAATTGTTACTAGTAAAAACTCCAATTAGAGATCCGATTTTGCCGAACGGTATCTGTGATCAGTTCAGGAACCTTTTCTGCGGAACAACCATGCTGTCCCAGTGTCTATTAAAAGAACTTTTCCTTACCTCCCATCT
>BRDA01015508.1:0-35641 GCA_036984385.1 Crenuchus spilurus | reverse complement strand
ATAAAATATTAGATGTTGGCACCTCCACATCATTGCATTCAGTTTTTATTTACAATTTGTTTAGTGTCCCAACTTTTTTGGAATCTGGTTTGTATGTTAAAACAAATGTTTATCATCCTAAATACTTATTGTCACCAGTATCTCACAGTTTTCAGCTCTGTTCAAAGAAAGATTACCAGTGCTGAGACTCTTATCTGATTAGAGGCGACACAGGTAAATACAGTTCCCTACTGCTCTTGATTGCTAGCTAGCTATCATACTTTTCATTACATTTATTTCTGAGACTAAATGACAGTTTGTTGGTTACTAGGCTGTCCAGTGAAGAAGAACACTGCAGACTGTATGAAGTGTTAAGCAGACAAAAAACTAACCTAAGCCATTAGGTAACTGGGACTTTATCACCTCTAACACAAGATCTTATTGTCAGTGCCTTGGTTCAGTCTGCTATGTTTGTTTACACCATGAACTACTACCACAAAAAGTAATAATACCCAGAGATGTATAGTAACGAAGTAGAACTACTTCACTACTGTACTTAAGTACTAAAATGCTGTATCTGTACTTTACTGGAGTATTATTTTCTTCTCCTACTTCCACTTTTACTTCACTACATATTTTCCATTGGTTTAATACTTTTACTCTGATACATTTTTTAATTTGCTGTATAGTTACTCGTTACAATTATAGGTAGATGGCGCTGTCAGCGGGTCAAGCAATCAGGCTGTCTCATGACAAAACTGCGCATTCTCCGGTCGCGTTCCGCCTTTTACTTTGGGCCTGCCTTCACTTTAGCTTTGTAAGCTGAGATGGAAGAGCCAGCACCACCTCCTTCACCACTTTCAGCACCACCTCCTTCACCACTTTCAGCACCACCTCCTTCACCACTTTCAGCACCACCTCCTGCACCACTTTCAGCTCCACCTCCTTCACCACTTTCAGCACCACCTCCATCACCACTTTCAGCACCTTCCACACTGAGTGATCGTGGCGGTGAGGGTGAGGAAGGAGATGATGAGAAGGAGTTGTCTGTCAGGTTAAACACACCCCTTCCAGCATCAGCAGCCTGCGAGAGGCTTTTAGCATTGCAGGATTAGTCTTTAACCCTAGAAGAGCAAGACTGAATGCATTCAATTTTGAAAACCAACCAAAAAATAAACAAAAGATTTCTGGATTTCTTAATATGACTGGTTTATGCATACCAGTTCAAGAAGAGAATAAGCCGTTGAGGGGAAAAAAGCACAAGCAGCTTTAAAGGGGGAAGGGACATAGTTCATCATTAGTTTTTTGTTTAAGAAGTGTTAAGCCCAGTTTTTTAAGTTGCTTCTTGTTTTTACATACAGAACACTTGTATTTGTGGTCTTTGACAGCTTTGATTTAAGTTATATATAAACAATTTGATAATCAAACTTTGACTGATTTCTTTAATTAATACAAAACACAATACTTGTACTTTTTACTTTCAGTACTTGAGTAATAATTTTTTGAATAAACTACTTGCAATACTTAAGTACAAAAAATGCTGAACATTTCTGTACTTCCACTTAAGTATAGTGTTTAAAGAACACTTCAACTTCTACTCAAGTCAATTTTTTGATAGAGTACTTGTACTTTTACTCAAGTATGGGTCTCTAATACTTTATACATGTCTGATGATACCTACCACTGTGTTTACAGGCATTGTGATATGGAATAAAATGTCTTTTCTGGTTCTGTACATATACTGTCCACTGTTAATCATGTCCTTTTCAGAACTGTATTGGTATTTCAAGCCGGAACAGCTTTTTGGGGTTGTGTGTGTGTGTGTGTGTGTGACATTAATACATAAAGATCTATGATGTAACCCAAGTTGAAAAACTTCCCACACATTTGCCTGACTTTTGAAAGAATGTTTGATGCCAAGTGGACACAACATTTTTGTAATAAAGACTAATTAACAGGACTGAGAGAATAATTATATTTTAATCCACTTTAGAATATACAATACAGGGTAACTGAACAATAGTATACAGCTTTACAAGAAGAAGTCCTGGCCCTCCTGAGCAAGCCTGAGGCAACATTGACCAGGAAAAACTCTCTAGGAGTAGGAAGAAGAAACCTTAAGATGAACCAAGGCTCAGTATGGGGAACCCATCCTCCTCTGGTTGACACCAAATTCAAAAGATATTAATAGTTAGAGATTAAATTTAGAATTAATCAAGGGCGTTTGGCATAGGCCCAACCTTGGCCCAGATCTTGTAGCGTTCAGACCCTGCAGATCCTGCTGGATAAGATGATGGCAGGGTGGAGTCTTCTCCTTGGGCAACATGACCAGGACCAACCTGGTGGTGTGGAGGAAGGAGGGCGAAGTCGATGCACCAACACCTGGAATTTGACCGAACAGAGAAAAGATGCTATTTTTAAAGTCAGGTATTAGCTTGTGATTGGCCAGGTAACAAGATGAAGGAGTGATGTAGTGTTATCACCTGAATGCTGATAAGTCTTTACTGCAAAACTTTTCCTTGAACTTGAATGACTTTTTTAATCTCAGAATTGCGGTACTGCTCGCACTACATGCTATTTATTGCCCCTGACCTGTTATTTGTTTACACAGAGGTGTGCACACTATACAGACTATCACAGATGAGGCTCTACATGATCTTTCAGCTGAGAAGATCCTTGACAAAGTGTGTCTGATCTGCAAATACTCCTCTTTCACAAAAATACATGTGAGAGTTTCAAACCAACCACATTATTTTCACTCTTAACTTACTATTTTGTGACTTTTTGACATTTTTCTAGATGTGACGAGTGCCAGCAAAGCCCAAATGAGGTACAGAAGCATGAGGAGAGAGACTGCTAGGTGAAGACTAACAGTGGAAAGTTTGATTCATTATCCTGAGCCAGTTCTTTCAAACTGTTAAATTTAATGGACTTATATATGTGATTCTACATAATCAATCATTCTTTCTTTCTTTCTTTCTTTTTCCATGTGTGCTTCTACTAATACTTGTCACAGAATTTACTATTTGACATTATTCTACTAACAAGATTGGACATGATTTACCTCTGAGAATTTCTAATATGTTTGGAAATATTATAGGGTCTGTGGCAGCTTGCAGAGCAGGAAAATTGAGCCGCTGCACTGTTCACACGAGTGTCATAGAGGGTGCACACAACAATTTGTCGCCGAGCTGGAGGGCTTTGACACTGAGCCCAAAAATTTGTCAGCAACAGCAAAATCAGGGCTAAAATTCTGTAGTGTGGACTTAGTTTATGGCTCAGTTTTGACTTAAATAATACTGCTTTAAGTAACTATATTGTGTGGATAGACAGGCAGACAGACAGATAACACATCAACCAGTTCTTCAGTGGCATATTAAAAGGCTGAAATGAATGGAAACTGTCTTCATGAGTGCTTTTGTGGCAGGTAGTTTTTTAGCACATCTGGAAACTGACATTCACTCAAGATGGAGTTTAAAAGTGTGAATTTTCCACAACATGAACGGTGCTGTAAATTCCCCTTGGAGAGAACGTTTTTCTGTTAGATTTAATGGAGCAGCATTTATCAGCCTGTAAGCTGAGTGAATGGGAAACAGTGAGTGGACCTGTCTGCTTAAAGGGTCTTGTAGCATCATTTGGCAGCACTGGTTAAAGTGCTTGTGTATGAATGCACACAGCTTGATTCAGTATGTGAGTCATGCTTTGTTTAGTGTTTGTTTTGGTTGTTGGGTCTTTTAGTTGTGTTGATGCCACTTTATGCCTGCTTAGTCACACGTTCCGCTTTCTGCGCGTCAGGATGTGTGTGTGAACCTCCACCTCCTCATTCTCATAAATGAGTAATTATAAAGACACATAATCAATTTGTGTAGAGAGTGAAAGCTAGTGAAAAGCTAGACTAGAATAAAAGACACTTTTAACCACTCTGATTCTAAGAAATATGTTGTCTTTATTTATATAAGAACCTCTTTGCTTTCCAGGGATCAACTGTTCTACTTACTATTAATGGCACCTTGACCTTAGGAACCTACAGACCTCTTCCCCTTAGTATGAACTGATCCAGTAACTAAGTGGAAACTTTAATATCAAATTTTTATAATGTTGATGGACATTTGAAAAGTGACTGTTGGTCATCTATGGATTGAGAATGTGCAAGAAAGTAAATTGTGATATTTGTAAAGACCAGTTGCATGTCTGAGTAGCTTAGCAGACCACATGAAGAAAGCCTTGACTGGATGGCTGTATTCTGGATGTCATAACTGAGCAACCTCAGTCTGTCTGAATCAGTACAAACACCTCCAGCACCACCACACTGAGCACTGGAGCTCCTCTGGGCTGTATGCTGAGTCCACTGCTGTTCACCGACTCATGACTGTGCAGCAATGCACAGCTCCAGTCACATCATCAACTTTGCATATGACTGTGGTGGGTCTCATCAGTCTGAATAATGATTCTTACAGAGAGGAGGTCGTTGGATGATTAACAGATTGCTGCAGAGTCAATATCCTGTTTCTGAATGTTGACAAAAATAAAGAGACAGAGAGTAAGCTTGCATGTTATTGCACAGTTTTTATATGTGTAGTTTATGTTCTGATTTTACCATGAAGTAGTATCTCATTTTATGTAAAAACCTTTTAAACCTTTTAAACATTGCCTGTTTTTGTTGTTGCCCACCACATCCCCACCCTGCCTACCTCATCCCCACCCTGCTCAAAAAACACATACATTTCTTCTTTCTTGGTGAGGATGTTAAAGGGTTAACAAAGTAAGCCTTGCAGCTTCTGTTCTAACTATAGAAGCAGAATTTATAGTGTAAACATGGTTTGGCTGATGGAAATTTATTAAATGTGATTTTTTGAGTGAACCATTCTTTTAAGGGCTAAATTTAATGGAGGTAAATGTATATTACAGACAGTATTATCTGCAATCAAAGGGTTAATTACTTTAAATATAGAAGCAGGCAGGTACTTTAGTGTGTGAAAGTTAAGTGTGTAGCATGTGTGTGTTTTAGACTCTGGTTAATGTGTCTTTCTGCCATGAGTTTGTCTGTCTAAGTGCAGAGAGCTGCTGCAGTAGAGTTTAAGTTGTTCATTAGATTAATTGAGCATGTGATTGCAGCTCTGCTCACTGGATCATTGACTCTGCTAATTTCTTGCAGTTGCTACATCTTTCTTACATAATTTGTTGGCTCTCTGTATGTCCACCTTTGCGCTAAGATTGCAAATGGTCTCATCCTACCTTTTCATTCTTTTTATCACTTTCCTCTTTACCATATTCTCAGCATTAATATTTTATCTTATAGCACGTCTCTATTTCTTTATCACTCTCATCAGCAGCAAGCAGCAAAAGTGTATGAGGCACATGTCAGTGTAGTAGTTCTTTCAGCATGTTCCAGCAAAATGGACTAGCCTTCACTTTGATAGATTAAACTCTAAAAATGCTGCAGTCAGAGATCTAGGCTTCATGCATTAGCATTGATGCATAATGCACATCACTACATACGCATATGTCAGCAATTTTTGTTCGCTAGCCTGCTACACACTATACCAGCTGTTCTTTAGTGGCCTTTGTAAACCCCATGAGCCAGTGGAAGAGGGTCTGTGCCAAAATCCGTGTCCATGCTTTCTTCATTGCCAGACCACACACACATACATAAATACATATGTACACCAGTAATGACACAAGTAAGCACAGGCAACTTGGATGCAGCCTTATTATTAAAATTTCATCAGAATTCTTTATGGTTTGAGGTTTATGCCACTGTGGGGTTTGTTCAATAAATACAGTGGCTCAAAAAAGTGTTTAGACACATTAAACATTTAAATGTGTGATGTTTAAAAAAAAAAAAAACTTTTTAACATCTTAAATGGCTTGGCAGGTTCAGCATCTATCCCTTATACAGAGAGATACATCACTTTCATATTTTCTAAGGTATATACAAAAGGGAGTCATACGAAAGCTTAAACCCTATTCTTTCTATTCAGGTTGTTCATATCTGCCTATCAGGGATGTCTCTATATTAGGGGCAGGTGGGGCCGGGCCCCACCATATGTCACTGTGGAGCAGTGTGCGACAATCAATAATTTTGGTTACATTTATTTTATTTAAATATTATTTTCTAACATTGTTGTGTATTTGACTGATGAAAATGGAAGTAGTTCTTGATACATTTAAAATATTCCTGTACATTTTGTGAAAAGTCAGTACTTTCAGCAGTCTTCATTTAGTTAGTGGGTATGCGGCTGGCTCGTCAAAGTCAGTTTAAGCAAGTGAGCAGTAGAGAACATTGTACACATGTGCAACATACTTACAATAACTCGCTGCAGGGCACGCTAATGCTGACCCCATGCTGGGAGCAGTCAATAAAAAATTTAAGATTTACATACGGGAGTTTATGTGAATATTATTTACGGTATCACTGTTGATACACAGCTTGCCACTGATAAATATCAGTCATCTGTTAGTCGCTGCTAGTGAGGCAATATAATGAATCACGTCAACAATTTAATCAAAGTTATCGGTTCGATAACGCACAGACAGTCATTTTACCTCAGTAAAATGTTTATTTCTTTTATTTATGACTGGAATTTAATGTATTTAAGCTCCTTTGGTCACAATAAAGTAAAGGCAGTGGAATACCACTAGTAAGTAAGTCTCCTGACAGGGGATGCATCTCACGGTGGGGGTGCAGAATTTGGAACAACACCATATTATGCTTTTTTCAATTTCATTGATTAGGTGGTTTGTGGGTGAATTAATTGAGCAAGTAGATTTGTGTGTAGTTTCACTGACGAGTGGGATGCAGCCCATACAGAATTTATTGTGCCCCACCTGGATTTTGATTCTAGAGATGCGACTGCTGCCTATTTTGAGCTGCCAATTAAAGATTTTACTCCAAAATGTTGAAAAAATGTAGAAGCTTTATTCAGCAATAATTTGTAAGCAAAATTATATTAGAAAGCATTTTTATGCTAATATGAAGAGCTCTTCTACAAAAAAAAAGCTTTTTGCATTTATTTAATGTTTATAAAAGCTGTAAGATTTTGTTGTTCAAATACAGACAGTAAATCTTAAAAGATCTTCTATTGAACTCTAAAGTCACTGCCTGTACTAGGGAGGTATTATTGATACTTATAGCTCACAGTAATTCATGCTACATCTTAAAAAACATCACATAGTCTGTGAGAACTTAATTAATACCTTGATGCTGTTTTATTACTATTACTACTGTTCACTTTCATTAATCCACTCTCATCCAGGAATTGCAGTGAATTCACTCAAAGATGATGCTCTGACATGTGCATGTAAATCTAATTTAAATTAAAATGCATGATAGTGATTGAAAGCATTTTGCTGTTCTTTTTGTGAACTTTGGTATAAATGATTTGAGAATCCCTGTAAACAAAGTGAAGCTGATTAACACTGGTTAGTCATATTTGCCCAAGAACTTCAGCAGTGATCTTGCTATGGTTCTTTGCTGAAGACCACGTTGGCACTGGGTGTGACCTCAAACCAACACGCCTGCTGCCAGACAGGCTGATGAGAGAGAAGGCAGAACCCACTAGTGTCAGGCCAGCACGAGCTGAGCGAATTGCAGATCCCTCACTGAGTCAGCTAGGCTTTCCTTGTGGCTAGTGCTGATGTGTGGGGAAAGAAAAGACTCTCTCATAAGTGCTATTACTACATTAGTCATTTCTTTTCTTGACTCATAATGAGTACAGGACAGAACTTGGAAATGGACTCTCAAGGCTAGTGGGGTCTTTTTTAGACTGTGGTGAAAAGGATTTTTTTAAAATTAGAGCTCAAACACCTCTTTCATCTGGGCAGGGATGGGAAAACTACTTAAAGTCCCTATTTAAGAAAAGGTTGCTAGCTTTACTGTAGTGATAATTCACGTAAATACAACAAAAGGTTTAAAGAAAGTTCAATGCTTAATGTTTTAATGGATTTATTGTGTAGCTAAGATAAAACATTAGCTTACATTGAACATTAAACTAGTCAAATAGGCTAGCTAATAGTTGTCAAAAATAGAACAAATAAGCTATAATTTTAGGTTTAATGGTTAAGGTTTTACAGATATTGTGTACTATTGTAAAATGATAAAGTACAAAGAAGCTAAGATTAGTTAGCAAAATGGCTAAGGTTAAATCTGAGTTGTGAAACGGTTTAACATTTTTAATATTCTAAAGTCAATGAAAATATTGTAAATTAAATATTTTTGAATTAATTATACTCAGAAATACTTTTATGGGAAGAAAATGTACTCAACAGTGCATAAAAAACATGTTGGCAATGTTAGCCAACAGTAGTTAACAGTTCTAAGATTTCTTTTTACAGAACTATTGCACAATTATTATATGATTACTATATTTAAATGTGTATTTATTTATTCTAAGGAATCTATTCATTTATATTGTGATTATGTTATTAATTATAAAATAATTATACTTTCATCATTTAATCATTTCTTTGTAGTGCAGCCTTCAATTTCTGACAGAATATCTTAAAATTGAGTAAAATATGTTGATTTTTGTTTGCAATTCTTTACTGGTGTTCGAACAAGTTCCAAACAAATATAACCCAGTTACTGTCCTGCTGCCCTCTTGTGGCACAATCTGAGTTGCAACATGAACTTACATAATGTCCCTTCAGGGCTGTGCAGCCTGAAAACATAAATTCTACAGCAGTCTTTAAACATTAAACTGTAACCAGAAATATTTTGAAATACAGTAAGTTTAGTATATTTTAAAAATGCTTAATAAACTCAGTTAAAATGATTAACAAAATCAGTATTACCTAATACTTAATAAAATGTTAATATATTGCCCACATTTACAGTGCTTTCACTTATCAAGATAACAAATAAAAGCATTTCATTTATGCTTCTGCAGTTGGATGTCTAATGTTAAAAGTCATTCATGTCTTTTTGAAAACTTTAGCCATATGATCTAAAGAGAATGTTTAAAAAGATGGCCATGTTGTTGGCCATGACATCACTGAATAACCAGGAGAAAAGATTCAAGGACAAGTCTTCAAAGCAGAACTGCCAAAGTGAGCATGTGGTTTAGGGAGAGATGGAGGATAAGGGATCAAATAAGAGAGTTGGTGAGAGGATGAAAGAGAAAAAAGAGGAGTGGTGATGAAAGAGGGAGAGTGAGAGAATACAGAGGAAGGTGAAATTGCCCCGGGGCAGATGTCCAGAATCTTGCAGCCTTGCAGCTGGTTCCACTCCCACTCTGAGTGGCACTCTGAGGTCAGTTTGGAGTGAATATGTGGCCTGGGTGCAAACTGTTTGATATGTTTCTATGGTTACATTAGTACAGGACCGAATGCCTCCATTAGATCAAAGTGAGCTTCAAAACCAGCTTAGACAGACCTGCTTGACCTCACTGTATTAACCTCCTTCACCTCTCCCTTTATGTGCATATTTACACCTATGAGCCAAAGCATTATGATCAATATTTAATACGCTGTTGGTCCTCCTAAACACATAATGTCACTACTTGTTGTATTAATGTTAGTAGCATTTGTGTAATAAAACTGTTTATTAAAAGTGTTTTTCTGAGTAAAATACACTTATCAGCAGATTAAAACCTTTGAACTGAGTGTATATATTTTATAGCTCTAGCCTATCTAATTTTTTTTTCAAAGTGTTACACAGGCTTTTGTTCAGCACAAACTCAGCAACAACAGTGGTAAAACAGTAAGAGTGTCAAATCTATATTTTGATTAAATCTGTTCTAAACTTAGACTTTCCAAAAACCTATTTTCAGATGTGCTCTGAAAATATATTGTGAAAAAACACACTCTAAACATTTGTAACCAAGACTTCTGAGCTCTGAACTAAATAAACAGAGGTGTTTGCTACACACTGGTCATTACTGGTCATTGTTTTTAGAAATTGTATGTGTTTTTATTTCTACTACTTAACAAATGTGAGTTGACACTGTGTTTTCACTGAGCCACTAACCCTATTCATGAGATAGGTGTGGACACACAGGTGAGAGGTCTAATGTTTGGGTTCACCTCAGGTAAGACCTCTTTGTTAAGCTAAAATTAAACACATTCTAAGGCTGGTAATCCAACCAAAGCATGTCTGGAACTACCATGTGAATGACAGGTTGTGTTGATTGGCGGGAAAAACAGCGCAGCTGTCTAACTCATTCTCACAAACGTGTCTCTGCTTATTTAAGCTCCTCTCACAAATATCTAAAAATATTTTTCTATTCAATCTATATATATGTTGGAAAGGTAGACTGTTTCTTTAAGGTTTCTGGGATATGTTTCAGTTTGTATCTAGGATAAAATCTCAGAGAGTCTCAGTTTTGTTCCTGCTGGCGGGTCCACCGAGTCCAAGGAGTTAAGCAACCAGAAACCAGATTGGTTGAAAGTAAAACTTTCTGGTAAATTAGTTGTATACATTTCAACTTTTGTTTCAAATGTAAAAATATTTTTTTTAGCTTCATTTCTTATTCCAGAAGAAGATATTACATTTGAGGTAACACCAAAGGAAGATTTCCACCTTGGTTGAACTAATCTATTATTTTCTATTCTATTCTGTTCTATTCTGTACAATGAATTCACTTGATGTCATAACAATAAAACACTCCCTGATTCACTTATGCATCACTAATAACTTCATGACCAAAGTAAAGGATTAAGAAAGCGTTTTATTTTATTAATAAATAATATTGATTACCACATCAATGGTAAGTTGATCTGGATTGCAGCTGCTAAATATTTTCTCAGAGCACAATGGTGATGTCTCCGAGACATATTGCAGATGAGCAGACTCTGTATGCTCCAGATGACTGCATCTCATATGATACATATGTGTTTTCTTGGTAGTTGTAGTTAATAATAATTATAATTAATAATAGAATTAATTACCGGAATAAATAATGAGTTTTAAAAATAGATTATGTTGATTGTTTGTTTTTCACAGACCTGGTAGTTTTTTTGTTGGTTGCCAGCCTTTATCCAGCCTTGTGGATTACTGTTTGTCAGCAGGAAATCAAAAACAAAAAGTGTTACCAGGTTTACATCTGGCATTATAGAGCCACACTTTTGGTTTCTTGTGAATTCCAAGCATGTTGTCCACACCATTATCATCCACTTGGAAGTGTCTTGAAGCCCTTTGTATTCTGTTTCTATTCTGTTCTGTTTTCATAAGTAAATGAGTTAGAAGATTATTTTGAATGTCTGGATAATTGCATAGCAATGCCCATCCCGAATATAGAGTAGTGCACAGTTAATGTTTTTTCCATCATGCTTGGTACAGAGTAATCACTGAAACAATGTCTGATGGGTGTTTGGAAAAAGCATTCTTAGACTTAGCCAGTTAGACATTCTTAGAGCAGCCAGTCTTAGACTATGTTACACTGTTTCTAAATAAGAGTGATCATGGTGAGGTAGCAGCTATGAGGTGTGTGAAAGTTAGCAGGGTGCTCACACACACGTTTGTTTCTGTGAATTGTGATGTTATACAGACTTCCATTAATTTCTTTGAGACTTACTCAAACCTTAAATCCCTAACCCTAATCTTAAAACATGTTTTCACCTTCCAATTGCATGACTTATTTTGCAGGGACCAGCATGTAGTTCCTGTATGGAAGAAAGGTCCCCACAACTTGGCATAAACCAAGTACATATACACAAACACACTTTGGTAGTACTATACTTGTGAGGACATTCCATTCACTTGTGTAATACTGAGTCAAATTAAATCTAAACCTAAGCCTAAACCTAACCTTAACCTTAGCATCAAATGGTCATTGCTTCTGCTCTTTAAATTTTTTCAACAAGAAAAAATTACATTTCTTGTGAGGACCAGCTTTTTGCTATCATTATGAGGACTTTCAGTCTTCACCAGGTAGAAATACAAGGATACACACACACACACACACACATGCAGAATCACACCTGTCTTGTGTCAAGCTGTTTGTCCTCAAGATGACTTTGAGAGTGCAGAATTGTGTGAAGAACAATAACTTCAAAGGAAAAGATTAATTAATGCATAAAATTACAATCTGGAAGCATTTATTTAAGCTGATAAGCTGTAAAGAGATTCCAGGTGCTGTACTTAGCAGTAGTTATCTAAATATCTTTTTGAATCAGATTTTTTTTGGCATACCTCTCACAAAGAATTCCATTTGATGTCATTAATTAGGTGACCTATTTTGTTCTTTAGATGAACTGACTTTGTTTATGGGCCAGAAATGTACTTTGGGGCTTTTGGCCTTCCCAATAGTTGCAGTTTTTGTGGCAATCATTGGGGGGCAGTGTTGGTCACAGTGTGTTCCAGCCCTATAGATTAAACCCCCAAATTAACTGTGTATAATTCACAATGTAGTAATTGTTTTGTTTCAGTGAGTATACTGCTACATTGGTAGTTTCCATCCTGTAATGCACTTAGAATTAAAATGCTGCTTGTTAGATAAAGCAAGTGGCCCCTTTTCCCTTAAAAGTCATTTTCCCACAAGCAGCATCTTCCTAACAGTTGCCACCTAAGCATTTATCACAACATATAAAAGCTTCCTAAATGCCTTTCCCAGCTGGGTACCACTGCATGTGGAGGATATATGGTCCAATTACTTGATTGTGGATTGTCACATTTTATGAGAAAAGTCTTCACAGCAGCAGGAAAGCTAATGGAAAAGAAACAGCAGCATTCCAGTTCTGAAACAAATTCTCTGTGAGACCAACATAGACTCAAATACAAAAAAAAAACAATTAACTCCAGGCAACTAGGATGTGGCTTTAAGCCCAATAAAAACATACAAACACAAACATTCACTCACTGGATACCCTGTAGTCTCAACTAAAGCCCACTTATGCATAATGGTTGTGTCTAGTTTTAAAAAATGTAAATGGAGGGATCACATTGCTACCTGAGGAGCATGTTGAGAGTCAGGGGATTTAGGGGTATCTGGCTGGCTGGGAACTACTTTATCCAAAAAGCTTATAGCAGTGGCACTTAGTCCAGGAAGCCCCAAGTATTCTAAACCCACATAGCACAAATCCTTGAATTTCTGCACACTGTAAAGCTGCACTGTGTACGTTTGAAGATTTGGAGACCTCTCTGGTGGAAATATGTAGTTGCAATTAAAACATTATTTGTCATGCAGAACCCTACCATGAGTTGGGTAGTACCGATTGATGAGTTGGGTAGTAGTTGGTTGGTAATGTCTTCCAATGATGTAAGTGAATTATTTACTGTTGTCATCATATTCTTACATGTGTTGTAGTTGCATTTGAGACAGCCCATCAAGCCACAACATCCCATCATGTTGGATATTTGTTGAGCCTGTGTGAGTCACTTTAATACGTGAAGATGTATGGTATGCTTAATTAAACTCCCAATAGATGTTTTACAGTGTAACTCAAAGCAATACCTGGATGCCACATTTTAGCATATTGTCCACCTGACTCAGTAGAGCTGCTACTTTATTTTATCAAAAAGTTAAATATGTAGTGCTTTCTTTTAACGATACCTCACATCTGAATGTGGATGATTTTGTGCAGTGATGTATTTGCATTGTGTCTGTGTATATGCAATATTTATCCATCCATCCATCCATTATCACGCCTGCTTAATCCTTATCAGGGTTGCGGTTAGTCCCTTACCCCCTCACTAGATGCAGGGCACGGCATTACACTATTCAACTAAGCCCAGGACAGGGCACCAATCCATTGCTGGGTGTCTATACACACACACAGACACATATGGATAATTTAGAGTACCCAATCCACCTGACCATGTTTTTGGACTGTGGGTGTAAACCGGAAACCCTGGAGGAAACCCACGCAGACACGAGGAGAACATGGAAACTCTGCTCAGATGGGGACTGAGAGGTGAATGTGCTAACCAATGAACCACTGTGCCGACGCAATATTTATTTATTCTGTCTATATTAGAGATGTAACAAGTTGTAAATGCATAAAGAGATAAAACGTTCTAAAGAGATGCAAAAACACAAAACATACTTTTTTCTTCTCTTTTCTTTCCTATTTTCTTTACAGTGGTATGAAAAGGTTTGGGCACCCCTGATAATTTTCATGACTTTCCTTTATAAATCATTGGTTGTTTGGATCAGCAATTTCAGTTAATTATATCATATAGCAGATGAAGACAGTGACATTTGAGAAGTGAAATGAAGTTTATAGGATTTACAGAAAGTGTGCAATAATTATTTAAACAAAATTAGGCAAATGACTTTATTGAGCTCCAAAATGAAACTATAGGTCTGTACAGAATTTACAAAAAATACATGCTTTTATTCCATTATTTACTCACTAAAATACTGTATGAGTTTAATTATCTTTTTTATTTTTAGAATGCTCCACCGTCACTGCTCAGAAGAGCTGCTGCTCTGTATAGTCCACACAGAACAGTGCAGTGCACACATCCTGACACAGGATTTAGGAACAGAGCAGCATATTTGTGGTCTCCAAACAAATTAATTTTTTGAAAGATGTTTTTCACCGCTGCTAATTGTTACTATTTGAAAATCTAAAAAAACTGAACAAGACCAATATCACATTTATGTCCTAAAACAGATTTTTTTTTACATTTTCTAAACAGACAGTTAATAACACAGTGACGGAGAATTCCTCCAAAGGGATGAGGGCATGTTTAAACTGTATGAAATTAAGAATCTAAAGCTACAGGTGAATCAGCTTTTAGAGTAGAAACAATCTAAAATGCTGTTATGGAGTTCCAGGACCTGGAATTAAGAATCACAGGCTTACAACAATACCTGCCACATTGGGCGTGATAATAGATTTAGAGTCAGTATGATCAAAGTCTTCTGAGCGGAAACTCATGCATTTACTTTTCTTTTCCCATATTACTCCAAAGTGACTTTCACTTGGGGAGTTTAAACTGAACTTGACCTATTAATCCACTGTGTGCTCTTTATGGGAATGCTTCATACATACAAAGCCCTCTTGTAGCACAGATTGTTCTCTCTTGAAATCTGGGTCCCTGTGTACATGCACTTCAAATTGAAGGCATTTTTGCACAGATTTGCTGAGGTGTCTATGTATGCACAGTGTGTGGTCTACCTTTTAAAAGGGTTCTTGGTGTTTTTCTGCTCTGTGACCTATTTTTGCCATCATAAGCCGAAAGCAATCAACCTCTGTTGACCAGAAAGGTGTTTTGAACAGAGAAAAGTGTGATGGGGTAAACCTGCCATTTTTGGAAGGCTCAGCATGCTACTGAGCATGAATGTTATCTGATCTAACATTGTGTGTTACCAGATGTTAACATTTTTGTGACAGAGGGATGAGTGCTCAGTCAAATTCTAATGATATAGATCATTCTAATTTACTTGATCATGCTCCACCGATGGCATAGCATGTTTAGACACATTTTACAGCATATCATTCAACCTCCTGAGAAACTCTAGATTTGCAATTGCTATAAAGTTACCATGGTGACAAATTTATTATCATTGCATACCCTTTCTTTTTCTATTACAAGACGTAATTCAGCTCTTAAAACTTTGCATTTGAACCAGAATCTCAAGATAAGTAATGTGCACATAAATTGTGCTTTTGCCAATATTCTGTACATCTTGTTCAACCTGGCAGTGTTTGCTACAGTAGAAAATATTTGTGGATGGAGCCTGGATAACCCAATTGTCAATAATTCATGTTATTACTTGAAATGGTAAAAATGACTGTTAGAACAGAATAAATAAAAAAAAGTTATAGCCTTGTTCACTGGGATGTGAAATTTAGCCACGTGTAGGCCTGATCAGGGTTTATGAAAGGCTGATTTGCTGGAGCCCATATGCCCAAGATTATCCTTGATGAGGATGAAGATAAGCCCAAATTAACTCTTGCATTTTCCATTTTATAGACTATAAAATTAGTTTTCTGTAGCAGGAACCTCAAAATGACTTTGGCCCACAAGTCACTGGAATAGTCTATTAATAATCCATTAGATAAAACTAAACTAATTCATATTCAATGTTGTGTCTTTGCATTAGAACTGGAGCTGGAAGGCAAATGTCACAAACAACCAAGAGTACTCAACTGTAATCTAAATAGCATCAAAATAAAAAAAATAATAAAACTGAACCATTATGGGCACACTTCAGACAGCAGCAGGGCTGGTAGAAGACTGATCTTGGATAATTGTCCTCCATATTCATATAGGTAAGTGAAAAAGTGTAAATATGATTTTAAAATTGTAGGCTAAGATTATTACATTGAACTTTTACTGTTTGTTTCTGCTGTTGGTAGAATCTCATAACTTAGCAGAGGGTCAACTTATTTAATGGCTTTTCTGCTTTCTTCCGATTTCTCCTATTGTAGGGACACAAAGCATGAAGGGCAATGGAGTTATTCATGCTTTCATCTCCTCTCAGTTTAGCCTGTTAACTGTAGCAACCAAAGTGATTTCAAAAAGTACTGGAGAAATAATAATCTCCACAAGCCCCACTGAGACAGGGAATTATGGCTGTCTCTTCAATATCATTGATAGTTTTAGTCTCTAGTATTTATGTTTTGTAGTAAATAGTGGAAATTATTGCTGTAAAGTAAATGCTATGAAAATTCATAAGCACTGGCAATGGAATTCTAATGAAGTGATATGCATTCATGCTGAAACTCACCTACATTATTCATTTTACATGAGGAGATGAAGGACGTTCTCTCAGAATGTGTGTTAGTAGAACTGCTGTGTGACAGGAGCAGATAACTGATGTTTGTTCGCGGAAATATTTTAATATAATTTATGATTTCACCCCACTGCTGACTTCAGACATCAGAACAACATCTAGTTCTGGAGATATTCTCCCTGCTATAAAAGAAATGCATTCAAGACTCACATTACTTATTGACTCAAACCTTTCTTGACTGATACCAATACAATTTCAGCTCAGTATCAATCTCAGTCAGTTCAGATTTTACAATCCCAAATTGTACAGTATTTAAAAAATGCAAAACAAAGACTTTGAATTTGATGTCATTGCAGACTGTATGAATCAAAGATATGTACACAGGGGAATTGGTGCCACATTTTTCATTTCCACACATTCTCTACTTGGGACATGCCAGAACTGAAGACAGGCCAGTCCATTGCCGGTACCCTCTTTTTGCTTTTGTAATGTGTGCAGCATGTGTTTTTGCATTGTCTTTTTGAAAAATTCATGAATGTCCCTGGAAGAACTGTAGTCTTGAAGGCAGCTTCAACACTGTGGTGGTTGAAGTAGGAGACTGGAGTGGATTCCAAATTGATGGTTTATTAATATAACAAAACAAACACTGGTGGACACAACACTGGTACATACAATAACTGACAGTCACAAAGATACAAACAGAAGACTATATAGGGGCAGTGATTGGACAGTCTGGGTGGTCTGGAGACCCTAATGTACAATTTCTTTCAAAAAAGACCTGGAATACTGACCACTTTACACATTTGTACTGTGTGATGGTCCATCCCCTGTATCTCAGAGCCCAGAAAAGTCAATGCTGCCTCTGGACATTGTTATCATTAGACTTTGTTTTACAAAGTAAAGTTTTAAGTGGCATTTGTGAATGTAAATCTGTTTTGCAGTGCTTGGCACATGTTCTCATGCCCATGTGTTTATATCTATCTATTGATGAATAGATAGTGTCACCTGAGAGAATGAAGATCACAGGTGTTCAATTTAGACTTGCACCCTTAGCATACTTGAAATTGTCATTCTGGGGTCAACTGGAAAGCAGGCAGGCAGACACACTCATGGAGTAGAGGAAACATATTTAATTTCATGAGCACAGGCAGTAACAAACCAAAGACTGATTCACAGATATACACATTAAACATTACGAGGTACAGATCAATGACCAGCACCAGACTCCAAGACAGAAGGGTATGTAAAGGAAGCATGATTACAGGTTAATGACACACAAGGACTAACACAGGTGAAAACACTGACTACATGGGTGTGACAAAGCGTGACATGTATACATTAATTGCATATAGATTATTTATATATTATATTTTTCCCTCTTTTTATTTTTATTTATTTATTTATTTGTTTATTTATTATGTTATTGTGCACCCTTAATTGCCCTTCGGGGATGAATAAAGTTTTCTGAATCTGAATCTATAGACTTACACATTGGGCCCTTACCTGCCAAGTTAATATGATTTATCAGCAAATGTCCTAAAGATCTTAAAATGAGCCAAACTGTTAACCTTCTCAGATTTGATTAAATAACTATTAGAAGTGTTGTTTGTTTTGCTTGGCATTCTGTAAACTCATTTTACAGGTAGACTGGATCACCTAGCTGGGTTGTTAAGCAAGTCCAAGCAAATTGTGTGGTTTAATGAATTTCATGTTGTTGTATCGTCCTTTTTAAAATACGTTTTCACCATTACACGTATAAATACCCACCATTACACGTATGGAGGACATAGTATCAGATTAACAGAATAAATGAGCGCTACAGAAATAATTCTGCTACAGGCTTCCCAAAGGACAGTATGCAACAGTCCCATGCTGATAGGTTTAATAGTACTGTAGACTGAATGTGGTTCATTGAATTTCAGTAGCAGTTTAGATTCTTTGTGTATGTGAGGTAGTAAGTGAGTGGACAGAATTTATCCTAATTGTCCTTTATTCCTTTTCTCAAAAAGCTCTCAGCTGGTTTCTTTACAAGTGTGCTGTCCTCAGCAGATTCAGCTGCTGTGCTGTGTTGATAAGGCAATGTAATCCCACCCCCCAAGCAGCAGTGTTTTTCATCCACTTTCTGGCACTTTTCCATGTGTGCCCACTGACATCTTTACAGATTGCACTGATTTTTACAATGATTTAGAAAGATGTATATACTGCTAAGTGGATAAGCATATCACAGTCTCTCTCTCTCTCTCCCTCTCTCCCTCTCTCTACACGGTTGGCCTGCTAAAAGATTCAAAGTACTTGGCACAGACTGTAGATCAGTTGCCTGGCTGCTCTGACATGGGTGGCTAGTCTCTTTGGTAACGGCTATGATGGATGCTCTCATTACCATGTCCAGAAACAGGTGTAAGAAACGGTTTGGATTGACCAAGTTCAGGGTCAGTCTAAGGTGTGGTTTTAGCACTAGTAAGGGGAGGTCTTAGCACTAGGTAATGTTAGGCAGCCACTCAGGGCCTCTTGAAACAAGGGCCCCATAAAAATTCAAATTAGATGTACAGAATGTGTTTGTATTCTAAATTTCAAATAATACTTAATTTACATAAGCTTTTTAAAATGCAATTTCAACTTGCATAGATTATTCTCAGTAATTTGTCTCAGCAATTCCCCCAAGAGTTTTATTGGACTATTCAGTGTTGTTATGTGAAGACAAAACATTGGACTACATCAATAAACAGGTAAATGGTAGCTGCCATGTAGAGAAGAAATGTGCTTTGCAAAACTAACTAACCATTTAAAAAAACAGTTAATTAATAATTTGCTAATAGTTCAATTTTCACAGCAATCATAATCATTTTACATGCTTCCATGTAGACATTATAATGGACTTAAGGAATAAGTACATGAATTTATGAATATGGCTCCTTTATGGACTTTCCTTCAAGTATTATTACCAGTGAACTTGACTTTGCCTGTGAAGGTGAAATTAGCAACAGCAATATGTTGCTTTGATCAACACTGTTCTGGATTGTGCCACCAAAAATTATGTAACTTTAATGAACACTCCCACTTCCAGACTGAATGTTATTGTTCTCTACACTGTAACAAGTTCAGTCTGAATTGTCTTAGTATTTACAGACACTTTGATTAGAGTGATTAGACTTCACAGCTTTCAGTAATAAAACTAGATGGAGTTGAGGATTTTCAATTTTCACGTGTATTTTCACTGGCTACGTTAAATGACCACGTGTTGCCAAATTACGCACATTACTCAATTGTCTGAGCTGTCAAAGTTCAACTGGCCAATTAAAAGATTCTTGTAAATCCACTCACAAACACAATAGCCAAAGCTCACAAAGCCTCACTCAATCTGTTAAGACCATAAACCTGCCCAAAATGCTCCCAAACATGGAAAACTCAGTGAGACAACATTTCAGCCACGTTTTCACTACGGGACAGCACTGGTATGAACCTGGTAACTGTCATTGTACCACTACTGAATGTATTCTAATCTAAACGGTATCTGAAGAAGATTTAGCATATTTCTGACTCACACTAAAATGTAATGGAAGGAGTCGTTCTATTGAATCGACTGTTTTCAATTAAACGACTCGTGCTTTGGGCAAGCAATCAAATGCAGCAATATTGAAGCTGGCGACTCGTTGAATCAGATCGATCGAACGAATCGGTTCAGTAAAAGTGAATCTATCACTACTCATCAGATGCGTTGCCGCGGCGACTTCGTAAAAGACGCTGCGCGCGAGAAGGCGTCTCTGCTCTGTGATTGGCCGCTCGGGGCGGGACGCTCAGGTGGTAGAAGTGGGCGGAGTCCGCGGGTCTATGTCAATGCGTTATAAATAAAAAAGGGGGAGGTGTCAGAAAAAAAAGGGAGAAACAATCGCGCCCCAGTGTTCACCTCCTCCCTCCAGCGCGAGGCACAAACACGTTTAGACTGTGAGCCAAATAAATAATAAGTCAGTAATCTGGCACAAATCAGCTCTCGCGCCAGCCAAGTGCCCCTATAAGTCAAAGCGCGTGACTGTGAAGGCTGAATTGCGGCGGCGTGAGAAAAAACAACAGACTGCTGACACCGCCGCGAGTCTGACCGGGGGAGGGGCGCGAGAGAACCGGTGGAAGTTACCGAGCCACATACGTGTCCCTCGCGCTGCCCGTGAACGAGGACGGAGCATCCAGCCAGCCGGTGCATTTGGCGTAAGTTACTGTGCGGGCTGACAGCGTGACTGTGAACGATGTGAATGAATGTAAAGGCGCAAAAGTTGTTGCCTGAACAGGTAGGATGCGGAGGGGTGAACTCGCTGTTGGATGCAGATGCTGGTGACCGGTGTAGGTGAGGCAGGAAAATGAGGATGTGGCTTTTGGGAAGTCAATGGGCGTCCCTCCATCAACACTGTTGCTGCCACGTTGTGTCGGGAGGACACAACGTTTATACCTGAACGTGCCCAGATTCAGGTTCCAGCTGTGCTTTTAGTGCGATGTTATGAGGAGACATGCCATGCAGTGCTGGTTCATTTTGGCTAATTTAACCTAATTTAGTTAAGTTAAGGAAGGGATAGAGTGTGTAATGAATGAATGAGCAAATAAATACATACATAACAAATAAACACCCAAACCATATTTATATAAAGACATGTATGCTGTAATGGTTCTTCAATCAGAATTGGTCGAAATGAACCTGTATGATTCAATACTAAAGTAAACAGCAGAGTAGTGACAGCTGTTCATGTTGGTGTTGAAGAATGTGGCCTGGACATGAGCAGAATCAGCTGGTGTTGTATGTTGATTGCAGCCTTTGTAGAAGGATTAGTTTCATGCAAAGAAGTCACACACTTCTTAAGACCATGTGATGCGTGATGATTGAGTTTGGTAGCATGGTAGCATAGCATGGGCCTGGCAAATTGGTAGCCACCTTCTATGTACTCCACTGATCAGTGGTCAATTTCTGACCACAGGGAGAGATATTACTCTGGTGGAGAACTGTTTTCAACACAGCAGTGACTACTTAACCTGATAGTGGCAAGATAGTCTGGGTATATGTGGTGCTGAGGTGGATCATATCCAAGTCTTGCTAGGTCAAATGTCCAAAAAAGAGCATTCTGTAAATTAATGAAGCGCCAGAGGATGGCTAACACAAATCCTGTTTCAAAAGTGGTTCACTTTTTAAAAGGAAAGCGATTGTATAAAGTTTCATTGAGACATGATTTTGGTTCTTGATCTCATGATAGAAGGTAGACTTATCTCATAATGCTGTGCTAGGTTTGATTGTTGTGCTGATGTCCATGTTGAACATAAAGGTCATGGAGCTTTTACTGCAGGGTAAAGAGCCAGAACAACCCAGTGTGACAGATTACAGGAGGTACAGTTGAGAGCCTTTGTTGCTTTTCCATTTCCAATGTTCAAATAAGACAAATAACAGTGGAAATGCAGTTATTCTGCAAAGGGCTGTACTCCTTATTCCAACAAGGGCTGTATTAGCCTGGTGTTATTTTCAGATTAGGTTTGAGAGTTTGTTGCTTTGCTGCTGGCCTTGTTAAATCCACACAACAGCTCTCCCTCACTCATCATACCTCGCCTGATTATGTCTGATCTACATATTTACCACTGTATCTCTCAGCTTACCTTCTTTTGTGTTCACTCTCCTACTACACATCATAATTCTATTACAAAAAGCATATCTTGAGGATCACATTATCTTAAAACTAGTCAATATATCTAAAATTTCTCATTAGGAGATTGTTGTAAGAATATCACTGCATTACTTCTAGGCATTTTGACTTGTATAAGAAACTTATGAAAAAAAAAGTTCTTTCAGCTCGTTTTAAGAAGCATCAGTTCACTGAATTTTTTTAAGCAAGCACTGAACAAAGTACAAAAAAATCAGTTTTAACTGTGAAGTGAAATTTTTTAATTAATCAACATGAATAAGCATCCTCAAGTATGTTCAACAAAAAAGTGAATGCGTTTGCAAATTAAAAGGCAATTTCTAAGGTAGTGATATCACAGTCTGTGATATCTTTACAGCAAAAATAGTATTCTTTTTTTCATAGTATCATTGGTCTGAATTTGTTTTGATATTTTGATAAAAGCAGTAAAATTAAAACGTGACTGACTGAAGAGAGATATCTCCCAACTTGTGAGATGTATACTATGAAGATCTAAATGAATGTCAATTAACTTAATACAGTAAAATATTTTGTTCTCTTGTAAAAGTAGCTACTCAAGTGCAATTACCTGTAAGTATATATCTAGGCAATAGGTTGAATAATCAAGTTGGTGCATCATTAAGAAATGCAGGTGTTTCCCAAAATCATAGTTCCAGCAAATGTTCACAACCACTATAGTTTCTTCTTCAGATCTTAACCTGTGGTTAGAAGCTTAGTTCCAGGAACCTACATCAGTCTTGCTGTATGAACAATTAGACTTTCAAGTGCTTTGAACATGTAGCTCTTAATGTACTTTTTAATGTATTTCTGTGTTTATGAATATGAATTGCTCAAATAATATTGCTATAACCCACAATTTTCTCTGGCAGGAAATTGTGCTTTTTGTTCCATTTTCACTTCTGCCCACTAGCACAAAGGCTTATATAGTGTCAAACAAGAACACAACACAGAAATCTTTATAGCACTTTAATGCACCAATGCTTAATCACTAAGAGTTTTCATTCCCATTATAATAATTATATAAATTAGCACTTCAGTTTCAAACCCCCACCTGTGTATTCAAGAAATTCCATTTTCTATAGTGTGGTGTTATTGTTGCACAGTTATAAAACCAAGCCAGTGAGACATGCTGTCAAACGTCCAATGTGTTGGACTAGCTAATAGCTCAAAAAGATTTTTATTCTAAAAGAAGCATTGTTTCTTCTTCTTCTTCTGTTTATTATTTTATGAAATTATATTACAATTATTGTGTTATTATGATTATTTTAATTGTTATTTCCATAAATGTTGTTGTTGGTGGTGATATACAGTCATGGACGAAAGTGTTGGCACCCCTGAATTTTTTTCCAGAAAATTATTGCAGTTACACATGTTTTGTTATACACATGTTTATTTCCTTTGTGTGTATTGGAACAACACAGAAAAACAGAGGGAAAAAAGTCAAATTCGACATAATTTCACACAAAACTCCAAAAATGGACCGGACAAAATTATTGGCACCCTCAACTTAATATTTGGTTGCACACCCTTTGGAAAAAATAACTGAAATCAATTGCTTCCTATAACCATCAACAAGCTTCTTACATCTCTCAACTGGAATTTTGGACCACTTTTCTTTTGCACACTGCTCCAAGTCTCTCATATTTGAAGGGTGCCTTCTCCCAACAGCAATTTTAAGATCTCTCCACAGGTGTTCAATGGGATTTAGATCCGGACTCATTACTGGCCAATTTAGAACTCTCCAGTGCTTTGTTTCCATCCATTTCTGGGTGCATTTTGAAGTATGTTTGGGGTCATTGTTCTGCTGGAAGACCCATGACCTAGGATGCAAACCCAGCTTTCTGACACTGGGCCCTACATTGCGACCCAAAACTCCAGAGGCAGCAAAACAACCCCAAAACATCTTTGAACCTCCACCATATTTGACTGTAGGTACCGTGTTCTTTTCTTTGTAGGCCTCATTCCATTTTCGGTAAACAGTAGAATGATGTGCTTTACTAATAAGCTGTATCTTGGTCTCATCTGTCTACAATATGTTTTCCCAGAAGGATTTTGGCTTACTTACATACATTTTGCAAACTGCAGTCTAGCTTTTTTATGCCTCTGTGTCAGCAGTGGGGTACTCCTTGGTCTCCTGCCATATCGTTTCATTTCATTCAAATGTCGACGGATAGTTCGAGCTGACACTGATGCACCCTGCACCTGCAGGACAGCTTGAATTCTTTGGAACTTGATTGGGGCTGCTTATCCACCATCTGGACTATCCAGCGTTGCAACCTTTTATCAATTTTTCTCCTCCATCCACATCCAGGGCGATTAGCTACAGTTCCATGGGTTGTAAACTTCTTGATTATGTTGCACACCATGGACAAAGGAACATCAAGATCTCTGAAGATGGACTTGTAACCTTGAGATTGTTGATATTTTTCTGCAATTTTGGTTCTCAAATCCTCAAACAGTTCTCTTCTCCTCTTTCTGTTCTCCATGCTTAGTGTGGCACACACAGACACACAATGCAAAGATTGAGTCAACTTCTCCTTTTTATCTGGTTTCAGGTGTGATTTTTAAATTGCCCACATTTGTTACTTATCACAGGTGAGTTTGAATGAGCATCACATGCTTGAAACAAAGTTATTCACCCTCAATTTTGAAAAGGTGCCAATAATTTTTTATTGGAATTTTTGGAGTTTTGTGTGAAATTATATCAAATTTGCCTTTTTTTCCTCTGTTTTTTTGTGTTGTTCCAATACATGTATATAACAAAACATGTGTATAACAAAACATGTGTAATTGCAATAATTTTCTGGGAGAAACACTTCATTTTCTGGACAAAAATTCAGGGGTGCCAACACTTTTGGCCATGACTGTATGAATACAATATGAAAAGCCTAAACAATCCACTAATATAGTCATTTTGGTCACAACTCTGATATTTTTCCATAATATTAAAAAACTTGGGAGGTTTCTTTTTTTAATCAAAAAACATAGTTGCTGTATGAATATTTAGAGGTGAACATCTTAAGGAGGCTATATAAGGAGGGTTCCCAGTTTAAGATGCATCTACTGCAGTTTGTCTTAATCGATGTCCACTTAAAATTATAAATTTTTTTTCAGAATTTTAGCTTTGAGAAAATAATGTATCACTTTAGGTCAACCTCATCAACCAAGTTACAGACCCGTGATTTAAGATCAAAATGCAGTTTGGTTGCATTTGAATTGTCTGTGTTTTATGTCTGTCTAGATTTGAGCATTGGATACTGAGTGGACAACAAAACACTTAGGTATGTAAGTTACTCTATTTAAGAGGAAAATATAGTCTTTGGCTTGGCTTAATCCATGTCAGTGAAACTGGCCTTTTAATGCTAAACACTTTACTTAAAACAGCTTTCAGCTATTAAAATGCACCGTAGAGCCAAATTTCCCTTGTGGTAACCTGCTGTGCTTGCAGACTTAAATCTGTATTGATTTTAGTTCTGTTTGTACAAGTGTGAAAGTTAAGCCATTCTTTTCCCTGTATTTGTTCATTTTTTTGAGCTCTGAAAAATGTAAAGTTTTGTGGTTGGACATCATAAATATGAAGTAGAATCTTGTCAGAGCTGACGTTGTTTGGAACACTATAAGTCTTCACTTCTTTCACTTCACTTTTTAGCAGACACTGAATATTGCTCTCTATAGACAAAAAAAAAACAGGTATAAGTTCTTTCTTGTACTTAAAGGTACATTTTAGTCTCACAGGGTACAGAATAGTACCTTAACTGGTACAAAAACCATGGGTACAACAATAGAAAAGTACTCTGTCGTCCCTTGATAAGGTACAGCCCCAGCAACAAGTAAACCAGGTAATACTGTTCTCTGCTGCATAAAGTAAAGCAACACAAAGATGTCTGTGGATGCGGCTCATGAGAAGAGAAAAAACTGCAGACTCAAGTTTAGTGGTGAGAGTAATGAACACTTTGTTAACTGTGAGACTGGGTAAAGGCTGGCAACCAACCCAACACCACCACATCTGCAGAACACAAACAAGCAACATCATCTTTTATTAATTATTCAGATAAAAAACATTTTCTTGATTGTTTTCTCTGGTCACGAAGTTGTTAGTGATCTGTCAGCACGTCGGGGAGTGTTGTCCACTCAGAAGGAGGGTTTATTATTGTTGTGATGTTCAGTGAAGCATGAAGTGTGAAGAACTCTGTGATTGATAGTTTTGACTGTCCGTCAGATGGTTTCATGGTAATAAAACCTGCAAGTTCTGAAATGCGATATTGTAGTTCATCATATACATTTCATTTTGTGTGGTGTTTGTATTCTAATGAATAATGTTGGTCTTTGTGCTTAGCAAACAGTCACTTCCTGCCCACAGGGGAAAAGATGTTCTACACCAAAACTAATCTGTCTCTGGAAACCAAGAATTCAGAATGTAGGTTTGCTAGTTATTAACCGACCTGTGTTGGCAGGAATACAGTGTGCATTTAGGGTACTTGTGCTCTTTTTACAATCTGGCAGTGTTTCTCATAGTTGCAATAATTTTTGTTCAATTTATGAAAAAATCATTGAAGCTCGCCTTGGATCATGTGAAAATGAGTTTGTGTTCATGACCCTTAGAGGGCATCGGTGAGTAATGTTTGTTTATTAGAGTTTGATCTGTTTCTCTGTTCACTTTGGAGCTAATGAGAATCAGTAATCAGGTAGCTGAACAGCTGATCAATTATTTTGGTCACTTGTACTTTAATAGTTGCATACAATTATTTAATTGCAATTGTTTATATAGAAATTGTATGGAAATACATTTATTTTAAAGTTGAATGATTTTGTCAGCCCTACTTTAGATAGGAGGCATAAGAATGCAATGAAATAAATGACATTGGCAGTCGAGACCCAGGTACATAGTACAGTCTAGGCAGGTTTGCTTCTGAGTATCACGCCTTGTGCAAATGCTGTAATCTACACATACAAAGAAGTATTTCTAGAAGCAAGAGTATTAGTGAGTCAGTAGTTGGAGAACCTGAATGTGGATCCTGGCTGTCAGCACTGTGTCAGTTCCATTTCTTCCTTTTCTTTGGATGGAGATCTACAAAGAACCACAGTTCCAACTGCATTGAATGAAAGGTGATGAAAGTACTTTATTTAGGACCAGATTTACTAATGATGATCAGATGCTAGAACCATATGGAATACTATCCAATGCTAGAACCATGTACTGAAGGTCCGATGTACAGAACTTATCATCAGATGCTGGAAAGACATCGTGGGCTAGACGTAATAAAACCTTTTGACGTCCAGGTGTATGCAGTGTACAATTAGATGCTACAACCACACAGAAGTCTGTCTGTCTGTCTGTCTGTCTGTCTACCTAACTACTTGCTTGTCTAACTGTCTTGGCTGTTGAGCTGGCCATATAAAGGCATATTATTCATTGCACCTTCTCAGGTACGTAGATATATGTCTGAGAGTTTCAGTACTGAATGAAGTGGATAAACGTAGTCATGGAAATCAAAGAACTTCAGAAATCAGAACTTCCTTCACACACTTGAATGCACTGCTAGCTTTTAACCGAGTGTTGGTTTCTGACCTGATGTCCTTGATTAGCTTGCGATCCTCTGAGCCAGTCAGCCTGATTCTCTCAGTCTGTCTAAGTGAAAGGAGCTGTTTTTCTAAAGACCAGCTCACGCCATGAATACATCAACCTCGATGCACTGAAAACACACTGTGCGGGAGGTGTTTTGTTTGCTTTCTGAACTGTTTGCTCTGCTCCACAGCTTGTGTAGACTTAGGTGCTTTTATTAACCTCCATCAAGACTGCTTGAGAGACAGAGATCGAGATAAAGAGATTATTGAACTGTCAGAATGCTGATATATTTTCTAGATGTTAATTATGATGATGGTGAGATATTATGGTAGACTTTAAAAGAAGATGCTTTGTGGAGGTTAATGAGAATGAATTTAAATGTGTGTTTTATAGAATGTGTGTGTGTGTGTGTGTCAGTCAAGGGCAGAATGGTTGTAAACAGGTAGAGTGTAATGTGATTGGTGAAGCTATAGGGCACAGCTGACTGAGTCATCACCCCAAGCCTAGTGTTCAGTGTTAACTGTCTCTCTCTCCCTGTCTCTCTCTTTCTCTGTGTGCTCCTTCTATTTACTGTCATATATATCTGATGAGCAGCCCTACCCCTCACACACTCACACTCGCACACACACAGTCACACTCACACACACTCTCTCTCTCTCTCTCTCTCTCTCTCTCTCTCTCTCTCTCACACACACACACACACACACACACACACACACACACACACACACACACACACACACACACACACAGTCAGTCTCTCTCTCTCTCTCTCTCTCTCTCTCTCTATTGGTCTCTTCCCTCATCTTCTACCCAATCCTTGTTCTATAAGCTGAATGAAAAGCCCCCCACCCTGCAGTACTTCACCCACCTATAAAAAGCCCTCGCTGACTAATAGCTTCCCTCTGGCAGCTTCATTGTAATGGTGCATATTTCCCTCACATATTAGTCCCCATCAGCCTGACTCTCAGCTTCCACTCTAGAACACTGAAGACTGATCCATTCTGTACTTTCCTAGACTGGGGCACTTGCATTTTGTGTGAGAGTGAGAGTGAGGGTGAGGGTGAGGGAAGTGATTTAGAGTTTATTTACATTTGAAAGGAAATGCATGATGACATTAGAGATGTTAACTTGGCAGATCACAGCAGGGACAAATCCAGGTGTCTCAGGACATGGATCAATGTGAGCCTGAGTACTCAGCCATCAGTTTTGTTATTATAAGCTTTTGGCTTTCTGGTTGTGAATTCATTTTTGAGATATAGATTACAGACAACAATGCAGATCTTAGTGTTCTCCCTAATCCTGTTGACAGAGAGAACAAATCAGTACAGGTTCAAAAATATTCCCTATTATTTCTAGTTGCTGCCTGATATTGATGAGCCATACTGAGGGCTAGATGTACCAAACTGATCAGATGTTAGAACAACACAGAGGACCAGATTCATTACACTCGACTGTCTATTGTTAGAACCCAGAGGTGTGCAGTGCATAAAGCAGGGACCCCTTCTGTATAACTCACTTTATGCTCACCCATACATGCTATACATCATTGTACAGGATTCAAAAAGTCCTCTAACTGTAATTAAGCCAACTTCAAGTCTACAGCAAAATGTTTCATTTGTCTAGTGTATTCAGCAACAAAATCCACAAATCCTTCATGTTCAGATGTTTAACAATTTAAGCTCATTTTGTATCCATATGGTATGCCAGGTTAGCACAATATTTAAGCAAACACAACACTAATCAGTTCATTAGGGCTATTTGAAGATAAATGTCCCTCCTCTGCATTTGTTTTGCCTGAAAGTGTTGGATCCTACTGAAGGTCCTTAACTTCACAATACACTGCATATATGAAAGCCATTTTTGGTGTAATTTAGATTCCACAGCTATGCCAATCTGTCTCAAACAGCAGACAATCCCAACAAAGCAGCTTCTGATTATGTAAACTAACAATTAGCTGGTGATTTCTCTCATAGTCAAGAAAGTAGCTATGTAGCAACATGTCTGGTCCCTTTCCGGCTAAAAGTTATAGCAGGATTTAGCTGACTTTGCTGAATTATTTAGAGGTTTTCACTAAAGGGTAGCCTTGAGATATGTCACAGTATCTGTTGCTATTCAGAGTTAGTTGGACAAGCTACCATGGACATACACGGTGACATTTCTGAAATACTGTAGAGACTCGTATACACTTCTTGAGAACCCCGGGAAGGGCCAGATAGCTTTAGACCAGCCCTCATAGTGAATATCATACACTTGTTTGGTTAGATTTGATCTCATTTTGATTATATGAACATAATTCTATATTTGGATAGTCAATAATATTAACCACCTTCAGGAACTAGAAAGCAATCTTATGATCCCCTGTAGATTGAATCTCTTTTCTGTAGCATGTATTTAGTTTATAGGTTTGTAATAATGTATTTACTTATTTTAAGATGAACTGATTAAGTTAATATATGTAATAAAAATTACTTACTAAATAACATAAGTACGAATTATTTCACTTCTTGTTTTGCAATAATGATTATATTTGAGCTCCTACCTCTGTTGGTGTTTCTTTGCATGGTAAACCACTTAAAGTTGAAGAAGAACAACTTAGAAACACCCCCTGCTACAGAAACTTCAGAGTGACACGTGCAATCTGAGTTCCAGAGTCATGTACCCGTGCTTTATATTTTACCTCAATTTTCATTATACATGTTTAAATAAAATTATAAAATAGTGATAATTAACATTATCATTGAAACATAATAATTATCTTACATGTCCATCATAGCTGATTATACAGGTAACCAAAAAAAAAAACCTTTTGTAATTTTTTTTTTTTAATTGAGAGGAAACTGCATACCACGTACACTCACTGGCCTTGTATCTACATTAATTGTCCTTTTTATTGGCTCCACTGACCATGTAGGTGCACTTTGTAGTTCTACAATTAGACTGTAGTCCATCTGTTTTTCTGTATACTTTACCTCTATTCACACTGATCTTCAAAGATCAGGACCACCACTGAGCAGGGATTACTTGGGTGGTGGATCATTCTCAGCACTGCAGATTTACCAACACAGTTACATACATTAAAAGAAATCACTACATGTTGTAGTGGACGATCTGTGGCTGTTTTGAAGCTTTACAGAATGAATAATTTGCTTGTATGTGAGGTGAGCTGTGAGATACCAGCCTAATCTCAGCAGCCTGACCAATTTCACAGCTTTTTACATCCTGCTAAGCAGAGCGAGCGAGAGATGGGGGGAGAGAGAGAGAGAAAGAGAGAGAGGGGAGATGAACATGAACATAGACAGTCATCACAGCTAACATAAACCCAGTGTGTTCCATGCAGTACTGTTCCTGCTGTGTGAAAATCAAACATCCCTGTCTGAAAAGAGCTCTGCTAAGCAAATGAGTGCTCCAGCAAACCCCAGGAAATCATTTCAAGGGCACTCATCTGTGTTAGCTGACCAATCTCGGCCAACCCCAGCAGCGTGGGTTCTGTGAGAGGATATGAGAAATCCTACAGTGAAGTTGTGCTGGGATAGGGCCTGGCCAAAATAATGGAAATGCACAAATGAAAAAGGCCTTGTAGGAAATCATCATAATCACAAAGACAGCTTTAATCCTGAAACAACCACCCCAGATGGTGTAGAGGTGTCAAGCTCCAGGGCCAGATTCTTGCACAGTTTAGTGATCTTCCTAATTAAACACACCTCAGCTCAGCAGGTAATTATCATGTTTAATTGTAGTGTCGAAGCAGAGATATCACCAAACTGTGCTGGACACCCGCCCTCCAGGACTGGAGTTTGACATCCCTGTTGCTCAACCAAAGCATGCTTGTATAAACTTTGCTTCTTTAGAATAGCAAAGTACAATTCACTCTCTAAGTGTAAAAAAAACAACCCATTGTGAATGATCTCTTTTTGTGGTGTCATGAAAACACTGACATATATTGACTACAGTGTTGTAACTTTACAGATATGATGATATAAGGGCCAATAAATCTAGAATAAGGAGAGGTCTGAAACTGGTTTTAGTGATGAAACCCAACCAGATATCATAAGAGGACCTCAGCCAAAACAGTAAATGCATATTAAGTACTATACTGCAATGAAATATTGGGATGGTACATTGCTTTAAGGTTCTGCTCTTATTGTATGTCTATAACTATTTAAATCTTTTATATAAAATCATGCTCATGCAAGACTGCTATCTCACTATTTTCTATACTGGGGTGGAGTAAAAATCATGTGAATATGGGCTTTGCTGATGTGATGTGGTTTAGGAGGGAATACAGTATAATTTTGTACAGCGTCTGATTTCTATTGATTTACACCTCCAAGTGTTGAGCTTTAAGTTCACATAAAGGATCTAGGCATAATGAAGAATTTTATCACTACCTGTGATAAGCAAATTATTCTTCCTGGATCCAGTGAACCAGCTTTTTGCTCATGGCAGATTTTACTCATGTTTGTTGAAACGTCACTGTAAGGCACAATTAGTGATTCTGGAGAGCTGTTGATATTAAACTCAAGAACAAATCAAATACACCCCTCCCTTTAGTGCTCCTTCAGATGCCATAAAAAGTCATGTATGTTCATAGCCAAGAAGTACAACACTGGGCTAGCAGTAGAGCTGGGCGATATGGCCAAAAAAATTATCACGATAGTTTTTTCTATATTGATCAATCTCGATAATTATCACGAGAGGGGTGGATCCGCCGCCGACATTAGAGCAGCAGACACGTGCAGGGCATGAAATGGAAACGAATGTTAATGCTTATGGAATTCTATTGTCCTGGCTTATCATCTTCATCAAGGGAAAACATATCTTGAAACAAATTGATATTGTTTTATCGCCCAGCACTAGCTAGTAAGATCATAGTGGCCATAAAACCCTTCACAAATGTTGTATGTACAAATATGGAGAAATGTTATACCATTAGAATGAATGTTACACTTATATAGTGCCTTTCAAATACCCAAGGATGCTGTACAATCAACACAATCCTTTAACACACTTAGAACACAACCACACATACTGGAAAGGAGCAGCAGCCAATCGCACACAGCGTACACAGGTGAAGAGCAAACGTTTTTTCTTATCTTTACGTACCTTTAATACGTACCTTACATGTGTGAGAATGTGTGTGTGAAGTACGCTGATGAGATACGAAATAACCAGTAGCCAATTGAATAAGCCACCCTTTTGAGTTTATATATTTGTAAATCTGACTCTAAAGGAGTCAGTGCCTCACCAACCATGAACCTCACTGCATGTCACTGCTTCATACACATTCATTCACACACTTAAGGGTAATTTAGAGTAGCCTATTGACCTCATCTCCATGTTTTTGGACTGTGAGAGGAAACTGAAGTCCCCGGAGGAAACCCACCCAGATGGGGACTTGAACCCAATACCTCAGTGCTGAGAGGCAAACATGCTAACCACCAAGCCATCAAAGAACAAGTCATATCTAGCTCGGTTGTGGATTAGGAATCACTCGCTAAACCAGTTGCTATCACAAATGCTAACAAACAGGTGAAAACAATACTGACCTGTTTGTGCTGTGAAATAGCAAAAATAAGGTTAATATTACCCACCTGTCAAGCAGCAACACTGCAGACTCCTTATCCCTTTAAGTTCTCAATGAAGCTGAAATCAGGTTCTTTCTTGTCAGGTTCTTGTTTGCAATTTTTAACAAGAAGCTCTTGAGTAGGAAACCTTCAGTCTCGTCAACACTCTTCACCACTGAAGCACCTCACCAGTCTTAACACATTAGCCCATAACCTCTGTGTTAAACTATACACAACAGTAGTGTTAATCCTAATTAGATGCTGCAGTTATGTCTGTGTTTCCCCAAATACAGACTGTGTTCAACAGAGAAATTAACTGCTTTCACTTTATCAGAAAGAGATATTCACACTCACATCTTGTCACGTTCATGCAGGCCTGCTATGGGTTGACATTTGAATGAAAGCTGTTTTAAATCTGAAGGACAGAAAGATGGGGTGGGGGTAGGGGAGATAAAATTGGAAGCCTGTTTGGAGTGACATTTCAAACAGGAATAAATCTTTTGAAAAGAGAAATAAGCTGTGAAGAAATCATCCATCATTTGTGCATTATCATCGAGCACTAATTAACCCTCAGCCCATATAGGCACTTCTCCAGAGCACTCTACTCTTAGCAATGGCTCTATCTAGTACTAAAAACAGGTTATTTGACCATGCAGAACCATTTTCTTTGAACCATATACAGAGATAGAGAATCCATCATAGAGAAGAACCATTTTGCAAACCATGCAAATAATTTAACCTTTAAAATTTTGCCTGCAAACCTTTATTAGAGCATTCAAAATTATAAAAAGTGCAACATTTGGTTTTTTAAATGATGATAAAAAATAAATACAATAAAAAATATATGTTAAAATATTTTTTCCTTGATGTTCTTCCCAATGTGTTTGGTAGCCAATGTTTTATCTGTCTGATTTTAACAGTATAGAAGTTACTAAACACATAGATAACTGTCATGATGGTTCTGCCACAAGCTAATATGTTAATATTAAAAGAACAAATTAACTATGCTTATTTTGCTTCAAATTTTCCCATCCAATGGGAATTAATAATGAAATATTTGGTTTTATTTTGTCCACAGAGTCTCCTCTTCAGAACCAGGGCCTTGAGTTCTCATATCTGCCCACTTACCTTTTGTTGAGCATCATTGACCTGCAGTGATGGGGAGGAAGCTGGACCTGTCTGGACTGACCGATGACGAGGCCGAGCATGTGCTCAAAGTGGTGCAGAGAGATATGAAGCTCAGAAAGAAAGAGGAGGATCGACTAACGTAAGTGTATTTGTGTGTGTATGTGTACGCCATTTTGTCCAGCATTCACTCCAGTTGTTGGATTACTACTGAGAAAGCATCTTCTGTACCATTTGCAAATATGGACTACCACCCAGACCAACTAAATGGTTAAGTGACTCTTCAGAGCTGTTAATTTTTTTGCGATTAGAGAAGTGTTTAGTAATTTAGCCTGCATTTGTCTTAGGATAAAACACTGACATGGCTGACCCAGGACCCCATTTGATTTCAATTTAATCCCATCAGTTTAGATCAGGCTTTCCTCATTTTTTAATATTTTATTATGTTATCTACTATTTCAGATGAGTGAAAAAAATCAAATATACAGTGTTTGCATGGTGCAGCTTTACACATTCTTCTCTAAAGCACCTTCACGAGGATCTTGAGGACCTTATTCAATAAACTTGTGTATGTTGCTGTAAACACATGTTGCTTGTTCCATTTAAAGACATTACACTGTGCTTTGTTTAAAGCAGAAGCCACTTAATCCACTAATACAATTTAGTTACATTATTTTAGAAAAATAATCATGTTAAACAATAGCACCCTTCTACCATCTGAAATAAAACTAGGGTGTTTTGTTCATTTTTTAAAAATGTTATTCTTCTGAGTTTTTGTAATGTTTACACGGTGACGTGCCATCATACTCAAACCTCAAACTCCGTCTACAAGCTATGCCATTGGTTTAAAAGCCTTTGAATATTGCCCTTTTTTGGCTTACTATCATTGAAACGTTGAATGAATTATACTGTGATACATGTAAATGCTTTGTAAATTTGCACTGGTAGGTGGATGCTTGATTTCATACACTGAAACAGATTCATCAGATCTGTTCATCACATTCACTTTTATTCAATTGAATTGAAGCATTTAATTATAAGCCTTTCTGTCATAATTTGTCTGTAGGAAATACTCCTTCAGTCTGGAGGGTCCAAACTTTTGATAGTATG